>JBBPRR010000565.1:0-20327 GCA_038093115.1 Hortiboletus flavorubellus | reverse complement strand
AATCTCGAAAGCAAAACACAAGCCCCAAAACCATAACATGCGATCAGTGAGTTGCCCCATGTGAGTATTCGGAACGACTCGAAGTAGCAATGGCCCTCGTTTGGGGAGACTAACGTGATCCCCTTTCGAAGTAGTTTGAGCTAGGGGCTCGAGAGACTGGGTGCGCATTATCCCTTCCATTCGCTCCCGGCGCGGCTTTCTAGCGTAGAATATCTCAGGCTGCTCATGCCGTAATCATATGCGGGGACCCAAGAATATGAATGCCAAGCTGTGGCCGGAATCCATTGGATTACGATTGAACAATTTATCAGAACAGTACCTGTGAGTAGCTGTATTATCATGTAGCCCCATACGTGTCCCTGCCTATTGAATCTAATTTTTGCTGTAGAACCGCGAGTGGCACAAGTGGTGACACTACCAAACCGTTTTGACCCATGGCTAGACGTGGCATGAGAGCTACTACAACATCGTGTACGAATCACTTCGAATTACCCTGTCGCTTGTCAGGGAAAACTTGTCGTCAGACAACGCAATGTGCCCCTGGCTGAGCGCTGAAGAATGCTGGTGGAATGGAACACAACGTATCTCCAAATTAGTCTGGTCACCAGACTATCTCCAAATGGGTATCGATTGAATTCGGAAGGATCGAACGTCAAAGTGGAACTTGGAATCTTTCGGGCTGGTATTATGATGTGTCCCGCAGAACATCCATGCACTTGGGATAAGGAGTGTTTCCCAGTTGCTGACTCACCGCTCTTGCGATTACTGTTCTGTATTACTGGGCTGACGATGGGCGCGAATGGTTGCCTTTCCAGGGCCGTACCTCAAGGGTTTGAGATATAAAGGTTGGTGATCGACCCTCCCTCCTTGTCTGTCCAGGTACCCCCTGTGCTTCATCGCCATCCCGTCAATTCTTCCTCAGGCTCACGTGTAATAACATGTCTGACCTTGTATGCTTGGATAGCGTACAGAAGTGTCCCTTCTTCGATCCCGATGCCGAGCTACTCCCTCAGATAACAGCGTCGGCGCATTATTTCCAGGTAGACACCTTTCGACCAGCACCAATGCATACACCACAGAGCTCGTCCTCCTCGAGCGACTATTTCTATAGGCTAGATCCTCCACTGGTCCTCGATCCATCAGAGTCTCGCACTAGTATTAGGGCAATTTTCAATAACAGCCCCATCCAGAATGTCACTACTCAATGGCGGGCATCGACTGGCCTATTTCCATTTCGCGAACCCCCTGCACCAAACGAACTTACAGTTTCGTACCGGAGTGAGATGCGTGAGGACGACCTCGTCACGGAACATCACCCTGCCTTTATGGCGTCCCCTCTACTGCTAGGGACTGAGGTTAGTCGTGACAAAATATATCTCGGGAGATGCTCACCTTGGTTCTTCTCTAGGTTTTGCGTGATCAATCAGGAGTTTCCCCGATCTCCAGCCCAATCTCACCAGGAGGGTTCGAAGAAAGTGCCTCAGAATCTCTGTCGCAAGTGAGACTGTTCACCTCATCCAAAGCGGTTGACCATTCACAACATTGTAGGCGGGGAGTCAAAGCCCCTCCCAGGAGTGTTACATTCTGTGGAAGAAAATTCCCATGGACGCTATCGTCGTCACTGGGACCAACAAATTCGTGCCACAAAGACTGTACCGGCCCTTCACAGAGACAGACAAGGAACGTTACCTTGAGCGAGTCTCCCTTTCGGCGCCCATCATTTTCGTGACCAAGGGGCTACTCGAGTGGGGTATCTCACTCCAGGACGTCCGCAACGGAAAGACGCATGGCCTCGTGAATAAAAACGACCTCGTCTTGCAGGACTGTGGACCGTCAGTAACTATCAGAATAAATGTTAGTGAGCAACCATTCAGTGCAACTGACTAACAGCCATTGCTCACCAGTGGCCTGGATATCCCTCATTCAAATGTCAAATCCCTTCGCGAAACTGGCGTAAGATGAAGGGTCCAATCACGAAAGAGAAACTCGCACAAAGTTTAGCGAAGATTACTGGTCGATTCATCGAGGTAGGCTACTAGTTATGCAAACCAGGGGGCTTAATTTTTTGACGGGTTTATTAGAAAATGTCGAATAAACTGTTAGAGGACGGTGCTGAGAGGAGCTGGAGGGTGGGGCCCCAGCATATCAAGGCGGAAGATTTGATTCTAGTCAGCCTTCACCACGTTAGCAAGGGAAGCTGGCAACCCCAGTTCCGCCTACGGTTCAACGTAGCATGACCACACCTACAAACCGAGTGCAGGGTGTTGTATTGGGAGCTCTGATCCTACAACAGCATGGATACTTTTCATAGTCGAAAACAAGGATGTGGAACGAACAAGTGTCTTACCAAATGTAGTCGTCTCTTTGTATGTTATGAATTCCCTTGTGACACGCGCGAACCAAGCATTTCGTTTATCTCCTTGTAATGACCATCTGGACGTAACAGGTCGTTTACTTGTTGTTCGACCATGCGTGTTCGCCTCTCCCCGATCGAGGAACAAAGCATTCTCCAGAAGACCAGCCATAAAACCTGGAATCTCGGGCGGGGCAGAGTATCTCGGTCTTCGCAAGTGTCCACTGCTCTCAGGTCGCTCTTTTCCTTCCGATCCCCAGTCCATTCTGCTGTATCAAATATCTGAATCTCTACTGTATCAAATATCTGTTCCACCACTATCATGAACCACGGCACGGTCGCTATCGCAGTCGTCCAACACCAGGTGATGATCACGCAAGGTGAGGCGCGTCCAGACCTCTCACACAAGTCCATCCGTTTCCTGACAGACGAACCATCTTAAGCTGCACGGTCCCACAGTCGCCGTGATCACTGGTTGGACGTGTATACCTACACACCGTTCGGTGACCGTCTTTTTCTGGCGTCGCCAGTTCCGCAAGCACGCATCTCGCCGTCGGACTTGCTCGTCATCTTCCCTTTTCGTACCCCTACCTCAGACATGATCGAGCTTCCTGCGCAAGCCTACCAAGAGTACCTCGAGCTGAGTGCAAAACACCAGCTCAAGCACGAGAATATGTGGCGTCGTTGGAAAGCTAGGTTGCACTGAGCGTTGAACGTTGAATCTCCAATTGTTGAACGGGTGATGTTGTCACGAGGAATCGTTGGTCTCGCTGGGTATCGCTTTAAGAGTCGGCTGTCTTCATGCTCTATGCCCTATCGAGTATTCCATATGCATACCCACGTAGCACACTGTAGCATTAGGTCTGGCCTCCTACCTGTATTTTTTACTTTTGTCCATGTATCGAATAGATTCTCTTCACTACTCGACCGTTGTGCTTGCCGAACTCATTTCGTCACGAACCAATCGTGATACTAGTTGCAGCGTACACTGCGAATTCAGCACAGAATTATGAGGTCATACTACACAACAGCGAGCTTGATGGAGTCACAAATAAGATAGAACCACTGGATAATAAAATAAATCACTCGTCAATTGCTGTAGCATCCGGATCTCTGAAGACCTAAAGGGTAACGGTCAGCGCTACGAATCAGAAAGCATGCAGCTTGAGCCGGGATAAACACACGTTCAAGTTCCATATATCTGCAACTTTATCCACTCCTTGTTCTTCTGACAACATCTCGTCGCCGCCATCGTCGTCAGGAACACTACTCGATGGTGCTCGCAGTTTCAATCCTTGCTCGTTCGCCAAATGTAACAAACAAATGAAGCAGAAGCTTGTGCTGATTTCCTCCATCTTGTCTTTCGGATAGGACCTTTGGAGGCCCGATATCACTTGACTGAACCGTCGTCCTTCTGATTGGTCCGTCACAGATTGATCATCGACGTCCTAAAGGGGGTTAGCTATGCTCCAGACGTGCATCACGAGCGAAGGTTGTTACCATATTCTCTTCTTCTTGTTCCCCCTTCGGAGAAACCTTGATATCCAAACCTTTCCAAATATTATCCTTCAGTCTCCGGACATCCACACGCTTTGCGCGTTTAGCGTAGTTAACAGATTGTGGTCGGACACGACGAGTCATGCTTTGTGTTGCAGCCAGGAGGTCTTGTTCTCCAGCGTCCTCCGGCACAATTTCATCACCGTCGACATCACCTTCATACAGGTCGTCGAATGCCGGACCATCGTCATCATCATTGAAAAACTGGGTGTTGAATGGCACTGGTGCATCACCGCCTGAGATGCAAATCAGATTTTGTTGTAGTTCGGTTAACAGTGCAAATACCCACTCTCATCGCCTTCCTCTTGCGCTAGGCGGCCCGCTGCTTGGTCGGCCGCGGCCTGGGCCCAGAAGTTCTCGTCGACCTCGCCATCCCCGGCTTCGTTGAAGCGAACCCTTTGTCCTCGCATCTTCAGCTTTGGATATATAAATGTAAGTGAGCATTGGGTGGAACTGGGGGTTGGAATACCCACAGAAAACTTAGGCTTTAGGAACAGCGTCACGAGTTGTCTGCTGGAGAAGTGCATATCATCTGGAAGTGTGTGCGTGTCGCGCTTCTCTTCTTTTGCTTTCCTGCCCCGCCCGCCTTTTTTAGCAGTCGATTTAACTGTTCCGTAGTTAGGGAGGGTGATGCCAGCCCCACGAGTCACACGAGCAAATAGCTCATTTGACAACGTTTTCAAGTCCTTCTCGGATGGTGTCAGAAAATCAATTCGAAAGGCTTCTTTCTTCTCCCGTCGTGGCTTGGCTGCTACCTCGGATGCATCCGCTGGGGAAAAATACGTCAGTGACATGAAATGGCGTGCATCACAGCTCACGTTTTCGTGTTACTTTACGCAACTTCCAGTGCTCAGGACCAGCCCAGTTCTTCATGATATTCTGGTCAAAGTACCCCATAATGTTGTTCTCGCCGTCAGCATCCGTCATGGCCATGACAAGATCCCGTTCGGTTGGTATTCGACGCGGATCAAAGGGAACGAATGCACCGGGGCGTAAATTCTGACCTTGTTGAGGGTCAACACCGGGAGAGCCATCGTGCCCACTCCCATAGTCATCGCCGCCGAATGCACCACCGCCCGCATAGTCGTCATCCACGGCCTGATCTCCTTGGAAAAAGTCCTCAGTTTGAGGAACACCGTCACCATCGATGTCCATTGCATTGTTGTCGCCAAATACGTCGAACCCCACTCCGTTCCCGTCATCGTCTTCCACTTCACCACGGGTATCATCTCGATAGAGGGTGGTATCATCGAACGTTATGTTATCATGAGTAAACGAGAATTCCGCTAAGGAGTGTGCAATGGCTTTGTCTTCCAGGACCTCCAGGTCAGGAAAAAAATGACCTATCGTTTGCATTCAGTAGGATACTCGTAAAGGATCACACTAGTTACCAACTTCTTAGATAACTCAAGTCAACGTCTTCTTCGGGCTCGAGTACCGGCTCCTCTTCGTCTACCACCTTAGCCATGGAGTCGCTCGCATCGAAAACGATGCGTAGACCACCGTCAGCGCCGACACCTATCCCAAGATGATTCATAAGAAGCCCGTGCGCACCACCCTCGTCAAAGTCAGCGCAAGTCTTTCTGAACAGGGGGTCAACACGAAATTCAAGGTCCAGTTTCTTGCTCCGAAGTTGGCCGGCATCCTTGGCAAGAGTTGAATCGGGGCGATGGGTTTTCTTTTTCTTCCTCGGTTGGGAAGCATCCTGGCCATCAGGATTGTCGGAGGCGGCTTCTTCTTCCTCTTCGCCTGCTGCTATACCCTCGTTAGCGAGGTTACTGAGCAGCTTGCCAGTCTCGGTGCCGACGCTATCGACACGGCTCGTCCAAATTTTGACACAGCCGTCAAGCGTACATGAAGCACGCTGGAAATTGATCGAATTGTCTGTGTTATTTCGGAGGAGGGACATGTCGTGGAAGTAATCGATAAGCGCGAAATTCCATGAGTTCGCTGCGTTTATTTTCTAAGAGAGAGTGAGCAAGCAAGCGGAGTCGGCCCCATGTCACACACATTGTCTGTAGCCATCTTCATCCACTCTTCGAAGTTTGAGTTCATGACATCGAGCGGCACGTTGATTACTGGGGGAGGGAGTGCAGAATTGAGTTGCTGTTGCTGTTTCTGCTTCGCTAGTGCAGCTCGGGAACTCTCTCCTGTGTCGCCGGAGGAAGGACCTGGCTCCACGCTCTCGATAACGGCCAGCTTGGTACTCTTTCTCCGCCGCCGTTTCTCGGCCGCGTCGTCATTGATATTGACCACTCTTAGTGGGGCGCGTCCAGAATCTGAAGTGAAACTGGCGTCAGGATCGAGGCCATGAACGTCGCTGACGCGCTTCTTGCTGCCCTGTCGATGATTTTGTCTTGGGGTGTCTGGCTCGGTGTCGTCGCTGTCATGTTCAACGATGCGTGCGTGTTTTGATGGACCCATTTCTCCCTCGTCGCCGTCTTCAACAAAGAGATTGTTATTACCAGCGCACGTGACCCACGCGCAATCGCGTCTGTCACGTGCCACGGCTCACACCGGGCCGCCAGTAAATCTATGTCATGTCGATCTCCCCTGTAGTAGCTTCAGCCGAGCCTCTGCTGCTCGAGCTCTTCGCTCTCGTTCCACTTTCGCCCTCATTTCTGGTGTCAATCCAGCAATACCATCCGTGGAACCAGACGAGCCCCCGAGTTTCTGCGCCCCGTTTGGGGGTTCCTTCTTCACCTTCGGGGGCTCTTCGACGGGCACCATCACTTCTGAGCTCCTCTCCCTTTCCCGCTCTCGCGCTTCTCTTTCGCGTAACTTCTCCTTCAAGCCTTTTCTCCTCTGCTTCTTCTTGTCGTCCCTTTCCTCTTCCTTCTCCTTGCTTAACGCACTCGGTACGTGCGCGACGCCAAACCAATCCCACCAACCAGGATGATCTGCAGCACATCGTCGAAACACGTCGCGCACTGCACGGGATCGCGCCAGGTCGTATGCTGTACGCCGAGAGCCATCGGGGGGTCGCTGCACATCAGACCCATCCGATTCAATCCCATCTTCCTTTGTCCACGCGAGCGGAAGAGGCGTCGTCGGATCTGCGTGTAAATCACACAGCAGCCACTGCACAACTGCCTCATGTCCCGCCTGTGCTGCAACCTGGAGGAGTGACGCCCTCCGGTCACCTGTCCACTCCGGGATTGGCACATCAACACCACCGATATCTTTGCCTTCACGTTCCCAGAATCCTTTCAGAGGTTCTAGACGACCTTTTGAAACCATATCAAGCAATCGACTCCATTTTTCGCGATACAGCTCTTCCTCTTTGGTCAAACGGGCGGGTCTGGGTTTGTCAGAACTTTCAGGCGCGGGTTGTGCTGGGTGAGGCTTTGGCTTTGGAAGTGAGGCAAGATAGGCCTCATCCTGAGCGCGGAGGGCTTCTTCGGTGAGGTGAGAGACCTTGGCTTGAACTAATTCTTGGAGACATCGGGCAAGTTCTGCTTGAGTCTGAGCAATGAAACATGAATTGGTGATTTCCGGGACGGCGGGAGGAAGCATACGGGACGACGTGTTGGGAATGGGAAAGTTCGTAGTCTATCATCCCCCTTGCTGATTACGCATCCTTCATAGTCGAGGAAAATACGCCGATTGGATACACTCGCTCGAATGAAGATGCGTTCGCACTCGTGGATATCTTCTGCCCAGTCTCGGAGCAAATTACGGATATCCTGTCAAAGTACTACGCAGTGTAACCGATGTAATGTAGCGATTTTTTACTCACATCACGCAGTGCCTGTTCTCCATATCGACGCAGCATAGCACCGGCACTAATCGCAGCCCCCTTTGAATTGTCGTTGATTGATTGTGACCCTCCCTGCTTCCTACGAGCTGTGATTCCGATCAAAAGCGCGTCAATGTTAAGGGAAGCTCGCTTACTTGTATAGCGATGGAACGTTTTGTGTTTCAAGACTTCAGTCTCTGGCTTGGCCTTTGGAGGTTTTCTTTTTCTTGTCTGCAAGACCTCGTCTTGCTCATCGGCGACACGACCAACTCTCACAACAGCTCCGGCAAAATGACCACCGGCAACCATGAACATAGCCCACTTCCTCCCCCCGTCCACAATAGCTTGCATTTCTTTCAGCTCCGACAAATATGCGGATGACGGAGTGTCTAGGGGAAATAGCATTCTATAAATTCCGATCTGTGTTGACGGTGGCGAGTGAAACCAGGTAATGGCTGTTATTGGAGCTCTGACAGTTCTGTCCTCGGGGATGTCAGATAAGAAGGTATGTTTGCCAAGGAGTGCGTTGACAGCATCTGATTCGTCGGAGGTTTCATCGTCAGAGGAAGCGGAACCGGAGAGAGAATCTTCCAAGCCTGTTGCGTAGGTAGCGCAGCGTCAGTTCTCGGTCAAAGGGGGTGGTGCGATGGGGTGCATACCGCCGACGAGTTGAGTGAATGCAGGTTCTGTGACGGGGTTTCCGCCAGCAAGACGTATCTTGACGTTGTAGCGATGCCAATCGGTGCGAAAGTGCGCACGTTGTTCATCCACGCCCGCAAATGCAGCCCCAAGACAGATGTTGCAGCCTTTTGCGTTCGAAACAGGTGCTACCTTTGGCGGAGGGGGAGAAGGTTCACGAGGTGGTGCTTGTCCAACCAGGGCCCTGGGGGTGAGGGCGTCGACCAACTGGGGTGGCAGAGAAAACACGTTGTATCTGTGGGCCATCTGAGACGACCAGATCAAAGATTGAGGTTGGTAGAGAAGGGATGTGTATTGCACCGCCACATCTAATCAAAACTGAATCGTGATTTGAGACACGATCATTGCTGGCAACCACGATGGTCGCTTCAGACTTTGCAGGTCGCCCCATCAACAAGTTGGTTCTCTTCGATGTTGATGACACCCTCACACGTCCCAGGTATGGTCACCTTCGCGACGTTTTGGGCCAGTCGCGTCCAACACTACTTTTCAGACAGAAAGTTACCCCGGAAATGGTCAAATTCCTTGGCGAGCTCAGACAAAGAGTGACCATCGGTTTCGTTGGAGGCTCTGATTTCGCCAAAATCAGTGAACAGCTTACCGTGGACGGCAGGAACGGTTCGTTCTATTAATCCTTCAACAACTGCTCTGTCTCATGCTGAGTCTTATCAGTCCTCGAAGACTTTGACTTTGGGTTCGCGGAGAATGGATTAACCGCCTTTCGTCTTGGCAAGCCTCTTGCAACACAGTCGTTCATCAACTTCGTAGGAGAGGAAAAGTACAAAAAGCTCGTCAACTTCATTCTTCGTCACTTGTCTGAAATCGACATTCCAATCAAGCGGTTCGTGAGAAGATCTCTTAACTCTTGTTTCGTTTCATCTGGTCCCTTCTCAGGGGGACCTTTGTCGAGTTTCGCAATGGGATGATAAACGTTAGCCCCATTGGAAGGAATGCAACGTACGTATCGTTGGGTCTGTCGTACACCCTCTGCTAAGGCGATCATCTTAAAAAGCCAACCAGAGCGTGACGCGTTCCAGGAACACGACAAAGTAAGCAGGTTGATAATTCTATCACAACGACAGGGCTAACATGCACACCAGAAACACAAGATCCGTGCCGCATTCATCGAGAAGCTTCGCGAGCAATGTCGCCCCGAAAACCTCGATTTACACCTAACGTTCTCCATCGGTGGACAAATCTCCTTCGATGTTTTCCCTGATGGGTGGGACAAGCGTTATTGTCTGCGATTCGTGGAGAACGAGGGATTTGAGGAGATTCACTTCATTGGGGACAAGACTCAGGTGGTGAGTTCTCAGCGGTTGATGCATTGGTCGTCACGCCGGTGTACTGACCTACGCCGACAGGGCGGGAATGACCACGAAATCTACATGGATCCGAGGACTGTGGGACACAGTGTCCAGTCACCTGCAGATACCATTAGAGTGTGCACTGAGCTCTTCCTCCGTTAAGAGTACAATTAGTGTCGAGTGTACGTAGATAGGGACTCGTCCAAGAATGGCAATGCTACAAACTCGACCACACGCGTCACCACTCGGGACGCGTCAAACATCGCGGTCTTGCGGACGTTCCACCCTCAGTCTCTGCCCACGACATTCTGTCATGCCCGCTCCGAAGGTTAGCGGGGGATCTAAGTAAACATTTTGCGCAATCCACTTTTCGAGCACGAGTGCTTATGCGGATGCCACAACAGAGTTAAAGCGGATGCTGAACCTGCAGCGAAGCGAAGGAAGCTCACGCCATCTGGCTCACAGAAGACGGAGAATTCGTCGTTCGCTGATGTGCTAGAACGGCTCAGTCAGAACGTTTCGGATGGTCCATGTGTGTCTCCAAAGGTCAATATAGTAACGCACTTTGAGCTGACCTGGAAGTGCTTCAGCCTCTGAAGGTGGCGCTGGATCTTGGTCCCGCCCAAAGGTTAAGCCGATCAACGAGAAGACGGACTCCATTAGTGTGTCTTCTCCTATTGTTATCTCTTTTATCTCAAACTCAAGCTGCACTAGTTTTTCAGCAGGTGGATATTGAGAATGCAACAGATCCCAATACTGGACGCACAATGCTGCGTATGTTTGGCGTCACCGAGGTTTCTTTTTTGTCTTGCGTGCCTTTTGGAACGACCACCTAATTATGAAATCCTTCAGGCCGGGAACAGTGTCCTCGCCAATGTCACACAATTTATGCCTTACTTCTACGTCCCTGTCCCTCGCGGCTTCGACAATGCCGACTTGGATGCTTTTATGGACGCCCTGAATGTAAGTCGGCGGGCGTTTCAAACTAACACGCCATGAAGTTCACATGGTATGCTTGATCAGAACAGCATAGAAGGCAACCACGTCCTCGATATCGAAATTGTGAAAAAGCGTACGCTTTGGGGCTATCTAGGAGACGATTGGTTACCGTTCATGAAGTTGACGATACAAGAGCCAAAATTGGTACCTAAAGTTCGAGATAGGTCAATTTCCAGTGACGCATCTTTCTCGTGCTAACTTTAACCTCCTGTTTTGTGATAATTACGTGTCTTCGAACGGGGAGAAATTACTTTCCGAGATTTCTTCCCGCTCGGTCAACCCTATCCTACCTTCGAGAGTAATATTCCGTATATACTCCGGTTCATGATAGATACTAAGGTCTGTTCTTGTTGTCATGCGAAATGTCGACTCATGGGTTATCATCCATCCTTAGGTCGTAGGAATGAATTGGATTGAAATACCGGCAAGAAGATACAAACTTCTTTCTGAGGAAGCAAAACGGTCCACGTGTCAAATTGAGCTTAATGTGAGGTGCGGTGACATGTGTTTTATTGAGCTGCCACTTTCTAAACACTCCCCGAAGGTGGGACGCTTTCATCTCGTACGCTCCTGAGGGGGACTGGCAAAAGATTGCGCCGCTACGCATACTCAGCTTTGATATCGAGTGTGCTGGACGAAAAGGTATATTCCCCGAGGCCAGTGCTGATCCCGTCATCCAAATTGCGAATATGGTGACTCGCCAAGGTAGTATCCCTGTCACCCCTGCCCGACGACGAAGCTAACAAATACGTGGAACAGGCGAGGCGCAGCCTTTCGTTCGAAACGTGTTCACGCTTAATTCCTGTTCACACATCGTTGGATCACAAGTGCTCTCTTTTGATGACGAAGCAAAACTCCTTCACGCTTGGCGGGACTTCGTCGAACGGGTGGATCCTGATGTAGTCATTGGATATAATGTCGCGAATTTCGACTGGCCATACCTCATTGATAGGGCAAAGCACCTGAAAGCTACCAAATTTCCCTATCTCGGGAGATTAAAAGGTACATTTATGCTCTACTTTGTCTTGCGCCGTTGCTTTGAAATGACACTGCGCGTGAAGGCGTCAAGACGCAAGTGAAAGATACCCATTTCTCTTCGAAAGCTTATGGTCAACGTGATTCAAAAGAAACCGTCCTTGATGGTCGTCTACACCTTGACGTACTCCAGTTCATGCAACGCGAACACAAATTGCGTAGTTATACGCTCAATTCTGTCTGTGCGCAGTTCTTAGGCGAGCAAAAAGAAGATGTCCACCACTCGGTTATTACGGACTTGCAAAATGGTGGGCCCGAATCTAGGCGGCGGTTGGCTGTGTATTGCTTGAAGGTCGCGTCATACAAAATACGCTTGCTAGTCAATTTCACCTAACATCCGTCCCGCTTAGGATGCATATTTGCCGCAACGATTGCTCGATAAGCTGATGTGTTTCGTCAACTACATTGAAATGGCGCGCGTTACAGGCGTCCCATTCAATTTCTTACTCTCTCGCGGGCAGTCTATCAAGGTACTCTCTCAACTCTTCCGACGAGCAAACGACGAAGGATATATCGTGCCCGCATTCAAGGGTGAAGGTAAGCCCAGAGCAACTACCCAGAGTACCACTACGCTTGGCTAACTGCAACTCTACAGGCACGGATGAACAGTATGAAGGTGCGACCGTCATCGAGCCGAAGAAAGGTTACTATGACACGCCTATTGCAACACTCGACTTCAGCTCTCTGTATCCCTCCATAATGATGGCTCATAACCTGTGCTACACAACACTTTTGGACAAGCAGACTATTGACAGACTGGGGCTCGTCAGAGACGTAGATTATTTTCAGACACCAAATAACGGTACGACACGATGCTGACATCTACCCATTATTCTAATTACTCCGTGGCTGTAGACTTTTTCGTTTCAAAGGCAAAACGAAAGGGACTATTACCAACTGTGCTGGAGGACCTCATCTCTGCTAGAAAACGCGCAAAAGCTGATCTCAAGAAAGAAACCGACCCTTTTAGAAGAGCAGTATTGGATGGTCGTCAACTGGCCCTTAAGGTGCATTGGGCTGATGTTATTCATCTTCACAAGGCTGAATTTGACGCAGATAAGTGCCAATTCTGTGTACGGATTCACTGGCGCAACGGTTGGGAAGTTACCATGTCTTGCCATCTCGTCCAGCGTGACTGCGTACGGTCGCCAGATGATTGAGAAAACCAAGCAGGTTCGGTCTCTATACTATGAACTCTCACGACCATTCTCACTTCGCATCTACGTCAGGAGGTAGAAGCCGAGTTTTGTCTATCGAATGGTCACAGCCACAACGCTGAAGTGATTTACGGTGATACGGATTCCGTCATGGTTAAATTCGGCCCTTCGGATCTTAAGGCCGTCATGGAACTTGGTGGGTTTCTTGTTGCAACCTCGCTATCGTTGTGCTTAATACAAGGTTGGTGGCGCAGGAGCCCAAGCTGCAGCCTTCGTCACGGCCAAGTTCATCAAGCCGATCAATCTCGAGTTCGAAAAAGTCTACTTCCCTTACTTGCTCATCAGCAAAAAGCGATATGCAGGACTCTACTGGACGAAGACGGAGAAGCATGACAAAATGGACGCCAAAGGTATTGAGGTGGGTGTTCCTCTGGAAGCACTCGTCTAGCAGGTTTCTGACAACCTTAGAATAGACGGTTCGAAGAGACAACTGTCGACTTGTTTCGACAGTCATTGAGACGTGTCTACACAAGATGCTCATTGATCGAGATGTAAAGGGTGCAGAGGAGTATGGCATGCCAGTCTATCTCGTTCGCTGAAGCTGATTATGAATTTAGCTATACGAAACGGATGATATCTGATCTGCTACAGAACAAGATTGACATGTCCCAACTCGTGATCACGAAAGCACTCGCCAAGGCAGATTACGCAGCAAAACAGGCCCACGTAGAACTTGCAGAACGAATGCGTCAACGTGATGCTGGTTCCGCACCTGCTCTCGGTGATCGCGTTGCATATGTCATTGTGAAAGGCATCAAAGGTGTGTCCCACCGGATACTTGTGCTATCCATAAAATTCACGGGAATTTTGATCTTCTCAGGTGCCGCTGCCTACGAAAAATCTGAGGATCCACTTTACGTGCTCGAGAACAACATCCCCATCGATACCAAGTACTATCTCGAGAACCAACTCTCGAAACCTCTTATGAGGATTTTCGAACCCATCCTTGGTGAAAAAGCGAACTCACTGTGTACGTTTCGGATTATTGGCTTGTATTCGCAGTACTTGACATCTCTCAGTGTCCGGCGATCACACTCGTTCAATTGCGATCGCAACTCCCACCGTTGGAGGACTCATGAAGTTCGCCGTTAAAACAGTTACTTGTCTTGGATGCAAGACGGCTCTACGGCCGAGCAATAGCGTGACCAGTCAGTACATGTCTACTCATTTTTAAGTTCTGACATCTCATGGGAAGGTTAAGACGGCGCTGTTTGCAACAACTGCCGCCCAAGGATTCATGAACTCTATCAAAAACAGGTGGATGGCACCTCACAGATGCAGGTTCGGTTCTCGAGATTGTGGACTCAGTGCCAGAGATGTCAAGGATCATTACATCAGGTACTAGCTCCGTCTTCACCCGTCTTCATGATGTTGATATTCTGTGTTCAAGGATGTCTTGTGTACGAGCAAAGATTGTCCGATCTTTTACATGAGGAAGAAAGCTCAGAAAGATGTCGAGGACGCATCTGCGGTCCTGGAACGGTTTGATGACGAACTTTGGTGACATCGTGCATGTCATGTTGAGACGATTCAGCCTATGAGTGTTTCATGGTATTTATGAAACCCTTGAATGCTAAGAAAAGCAACCTTTCTGTCATAGGTGTGATTCAGATTTGTATTTACATAGTAGGGTATTGTTTGCAAAGGTTGATCTGTGCATTTGGTCTCAAGTAGATGACTGACAGACACATTACAAGTCCCCTAAAAGGGGTGAGTTCTTACCGTGCCAAACAGTATGCCTAGGATTCCAAGATAACAGATCTGTGGAAAATTTTACAAACAATAAATTAGTTTGTGCAGAGTTACTGTAAATGAGTTCCTGAATATGTGTGCAATACATATATTAGTACAGCCATGGAATGAAAGCAGAACATGAGGAAAAGGCATGAAAGTAATGGAATGGAAGCATAGTCCTGACCATGAGGGTGTATGGCGTGATTTCTGCATATTTAATCCCGCCACAATTTATCGTCAATGCACGCCAAATAATACTGCATGCGCGTTAGAAAGTGTACTGCACGCCAAATAATATTGCGTGCGCATTAGAAAGTGTACTGCGCGCCCATTTTAAAAACAATTCCCCCCACGTTTTTTTGCTTGATTGCATTGCACCGTTTGTGTCAACCATCTCATCAGCCTGATGGTATTTACAGATGTAGTATGTAGTACTTCCTAGCAGCCCTGCCTCATGGAGCGTTTGTCACAGACTGCCTCGGATGCGAGCATGACAGTGGAAATAGAAAATGTGGAGATTTCGCTCCCCCTGCAGCAGTATGCCCTGAGCGCCACTCGACCAGGACTTGTTGGAGTAAGTGTCGTTGTAGATCACCTTGGATGCAATCCTTCGGGACCCTACTTTCCCAGATTGAAACCAATGGCCCAAGGGGCGACTTTCTGACTTTCCGCTGCTAGTTTGACCGCTACAAAAAATTGCAATGTTCGTAAACTGCGCCTGGAGTGAACAGAAAACCATACCTGATGATTAGGGACTGGTCCTGAGCTGCGCGCCTTGTGTGGTAGTAGGCATTGTTGGCAAGCTGGAAGATATGGGGAGGAAGTGGAGCCTTGTTCTCTGCCGTGTCCCGATAGTTTACAGTATAATTTTGAAGAACGGAGTCGGTGTTTGAGGCGGCGTATTTGTGAGGGTTGACGGTTGCAAGGGCGGGGGATCTGATGCTAGTGTAGATGTTGTCAGTCATGAAGTGGGTGATAGGCTGGTGGGATTAGCAACGACCCTGAGCCGCCGCTGAATTGGACAATGGGGTGGGGGGGGCAGGGCTACTGGGTCTTGTCGGCAAGGTGAAGGTGTTGACGCAAGACGAAGCGAGACATTGGTGAGGCGATACCTGGCAATTGCCGAGAACATCACATTGCGAACGACAGCGGCGTCGACTCCTCACGACTGCGGTTACACAGGACATAGCATTAGATACATTACATAGAATCAATGAGATGGAACTGCTCTACGAGTCCGCCACAAATTTCAGTAACAAACGTATTGGCATACCGAAAGCCAATTCCGCGTTTGAGGATCTGGAACATCAACTTTTGACAGCCAGTACCCATGTGACCGAACCACAGGTTTCGAAAGCGCTTTACAGCGTCACCAAATGGTTGTGGGTTTCTTCCGTCAAGTAAAAGACAACCCATTCCGTTCCACCAGACGTTGTGCCAGTCTTCTTGACATGCAACCGGGTCTTGACAGTCATCCGCATGAGTGAGGATCGGCGGTTCCTCGCAGGCAATGATGCGAATGTGTTCCTCGAGTACAGATTTAGCATATACCAGTGCAACAAATACGTCAATGCCCATTTCTAGACGAAGCTGCTTATTGATCTCTTTGAGCGGCGTATCGAGAAGAAACTTAAATCCGCGCATGAACAACTTGGGAACGTTGAATTGGCAGCCGAGTTGAACGAGTTCCGAGGGACGATAAGTGTATCTTGCGCTCCAAATATGATCGATGGCAAAAAGTCGTGTTTCGGGGCAACGGTACTTGTCCGCGAATTGTAGCAGGTCTCGAAGTTGTTCATGCGAGTACAACTCATCAGAGCCTACACGGCGCGAACTATGAAACCCCATCAAGGAAGAGTCCGCACGGTATAGAGAAAATACTCACCGGCCATTGATATGGTCAAGGAATAAATCAAATACCGCTTGCTGTTCGCCCTCCAGAAAAATTGGGTCCGCATCATTCTTCCCTTCGGAAAGGGAACGGCCACCGGTGTCGCCTATCGTGAACATGTCCTTGAAGAGGGCGGAATGCCCCATGAGAATATCGTCGTGCAGCTTGTAAAGCGTGCTTTCGACCTTGTGGGGGCTGCTTCAGAGGCTATCTCCAAGACCGGAAGTGTGCACCTACACGAAAAATGTGCGATCCGTTTGGAAAGTAATAAAAGGGGTGGTGGACAGGCGCAGACATGACCTACAGCTCGAGCATCAATGGAAAAGTAAGAAAAAAGTACACTGAAGCACCCACATGTACTTAGTAGGTAGTACGTTGAAACGAAGCCAACTGTACAGCCCCGCGGCGCGATTTACCACGAACGCGGCTAGCAGACACTCTCCCGCCGCATGCTACCACGAACGCTGCCGCCGCTCCCCAGGCCACAAGTTGCGTGGCCTCCCAATCTCCTGTTAGCGTACAATGCCCTCGGTAGCATCTATCAGCATGCTCTGCAAGTTCTCGATCAAGACCAGATGGATCCTATTCAAGCAAAGTTTCACCTTGCCGCGATCGAGGGCGATGCGGTCCCACTCCTTCTGGCAGTCGAACACGATTACACATCAACGGACCTGGGAGATTGGTCAGTGACCGCGGCCACCCAATTTAAAGGTTTGCACCTCGAGCTTTCGCATTACTGTGAGAACATGCAGGCGCAGTAAGTCATGACACTATGCGGCGTTCTATTGACATATCTACCAATTACTACAGGACAGACGGCGATGTTTGTATACCAAAGGTGGTTAGCGTTGTGCGCACTAGGCGACGGGGTCGCCCCCGGAAAGTTATTGATCCAGCATACCTCGAGGAAGCAACCTCCGCTTCCCGGCAAATCAAACTCACCGAACTAGCACGCACTCTAGGGGTGCATAGGAATACTCTTCGCTTGTCCATCAACAAATACGGCATCGAACGTGCCTATTCCACCCTGAGTAACGCAGAACTTGATCAGCTTATCGTCCAGTTCAAGGCCAGATGCCCGGATTCCGGTTTACGCTATGTGATGGGTCACTTACGAGCACATGGCCACCGTGTGCAGTTCCGCCGGGTTCTCCAATCCCTTCGCCGAGTCGACCGCATCGGCCAAGTTCTCCGAGACCGCCAGGTAAAGAGGCGGCGCAAATATTACGTAAAGCGCCCAAACGCTCTCTGGCACGTTGACGGCCATCATAAACTTATCCGCTGGGGGATCGTGATTCATGGCTTTATTGACGGATTTTGCCGTACGGTACGCACTAAATAATGCTGTACCTTTCATACGATACTCATATTTGTGGTTACCGTCAGATAACGGCCCTACAAGCGAGCGATAATAACCGCTCAGCAACCGTTCTCGATCTCTTCAAGCACGCAGTGACGGAATACGGAATGCCATCCCGGGTTAGGGGGGATCGCGGGGGTGAGAACCTTGACGTTGCGACATACGTGATCATGAAGAATGGCTCTCACCGTGCTTCGTTTATGTGGGGCTCGTAAGTCATCAATCTCATGCAGTCTGTACAACTAATATTGACATTTCAGGTCCACGCACAATTCACGCATCGAGCGTTTGTGGGTTGAAGTCGGCACACAGTTCGCTCGCCGTTGGCGTGCGTTTTTCACCCGTCTCGAAAATCGACATTGTCTCGACTATCAAAATCCGCGCCACCTTTGGTTACTACAAACCCTTTTCCTTCCGGCGATTAATCAAGATGGTCTCGAGTTCCAGCGCAACTGGAACTGTCATCCAATGGACGGTGCTGATACAAATAACAAGAGTCCAAAGGTAAGTAAACTTGCCGTAGGTGCACACCCGAGTCATAATTAAAGTACAGGATCTTCGTTTCTTGGGCCAAACACAGTTTGGCGTGTACCGAGATGACTGTGATGGTGTTCACCCGGACACCATCAACAAGTATTATGGCATCTACGGAGATCCGCTCACACGCCAAGGACACCAGTCGGGTGCTGGACATCCAGCAGACGAAGAAGTGAGCGGTGATGAAGACGATGCATTCACAGCCCAAATAGCCGAGTTCGTCAATCGACAGCAGCAGGCACACGCAAACCAAGATGCGGTGCACGTTCCATCTTACCGAACCCCATTTACTAACGCCGAAGACGAGGTAGCATTTTTTAGTACGTTGCATGAAATGATCAATCATGCAACCGTTCCCAATGGATTCGGGCTTACACCAGCGGAATGGGAGCCAGGCGATTACCCCGTTTTTGAGACAATTCGGCTGGGCCGACGGCGATCAAAGCAGTTGGAGGTGTCGCTTGCAGACAAAATCTGGTATGATCGAGCTTGCCTTTGGTGTCAGGCACTGGTTTGTTTAACGTACTTTACGAACGACGCTGTATCGTAGTAGCTTCGATGGCATATATATAGTTTGTCCATTGTGCAGAGATACTGTGGGCTGGTACTACAGCGTTCAACTCCCCTCATCCGGCCAACGTCAAACTCCTCCATTCCTCTGCTGCCATCACTTCCACCCTTTCAAACATGAACATCGACCGCTCCATGTTTTGCAGGGGAAACGGTGGTACCTGCGAGTGTGAGGAGTTCCGTTGGCCGGATGACGGTCAAGAGACTCACCGGAAGCCGATATGTTACGAGTGCGACCACGGGATTAGTAAGCACCCTCGCGCCACAACCAACCCCCCAGCCCCACGACCCGATCCCCTGCCGCCGCCACCACCATCGGATCCACCATCTTCCTTGCCAGTGCCCGATGCGTCTACCGCTCGCATGACGAGTTCCAGGGTACAGGACATCTTTTCCAAGCTGACAGGATCGGAATCGAAGGTCCAATACCAGTCATCAAACCAGACAACGGCTCGAGCTGAGGCTATTGCTACGTTCGCATTCAAGAAGAATAAAGGCCTCATTCCTGGCAACACAGTGTCCGGCTCTCGCAAAGTAGGTTTAATATTGTCTCACTATATTTCGTGTTACTAAGTTAGACTCAGGCTTCTATCGCAGCGGGTTCCAATCGTCCACGTCTACCATCGTCGGCTCAGGCACCCCCTAGTACGTCGACGATATTTCAAGTGAACTCCGTTGCAATTGTAGTATGTGGGATTAATGTAAGTAATGTGGAATGTAGAACGTTCCGAAACGCGGCCGCTAATCATGTTGCCAGCGGGACGGTCACTTGAGACGACCAAGAGCCCCTTTTGGAAAGACGTTCGCCAGCGAGGTACAAGCGATGAAGAATCGAGGCTGTTTCATCAGTCCCATTGGTCCTAACGAAGGAATCTCCGTTGACGCCGCATGGTCACATTTGGACGTGAATAAACAACTCCACGAGTGGTTTCCCGACGTCTTCGCATATCTCGCCGTGCCTCAGAAGCGAACAGCGCAGTCCCAGCAGCCAGAATGGCTGGTGCTTGTCCGTTCGGGAAGCACGTTCTCGATCGTGGAGGTTGCGGAGCCAAACGGATCTACACTCTTTGAGAACAAAGGTCACGGTAAGGCTGGTACTTTAGAGAGCTCATTGTGGTTCAGTAAGTCGTTCAATAACCGTGGCGGCATAATTGGCTGATGAATAACATTACTTTTAGTAACTAGGAAGGCTATTCCGGACAATGTTTACAATTCTTGGAATAAGCAGCCATGTATTTTCGGATCCGACTCGGAATCCGACTCGGAATCTCTCAACGGTAAAACCGTGAATGATGCTATCAGCCTCACCGATAGTGGAAGCGATCTCAG
>JBBPRR010000564.1:0-20345 GCA_038093115.1 Hortiboletus flavorubellus | reverse complement strand
CAACAAACCCGGGGTTTCGGGTGGGGTGGGTACGGCTTGGGGGGGGGGGGCGGGGCGGCGCGGGGAAGGAGAGGTTCGCGACTGCGCTTGAGTTGGGCGGCGAGGGGGGAGACTGACTCGTGAGAGGGATGGGAGCGGGGCGAGGTGGTGCGGGGGGGTGGTCTGGAGGGGCGGAAGAAGGAGGCCGAGGGGAGGATGCCGCCGGCGTGGGTTGTGGTGTGGGACGGGGCGGGGATGTGGAAGGCAGAGACGGTGGGCGGGGACGAGAGCGGGTGGTCGCGGGAGGGGCGGGACAGGCGCACGGTCGCGGCGTGGTCGAGACTGACAGGACGGGAGAGCGGAGGAGACATCGCGCGACACCGAGCAGCGTGCACGAGCAACACCAATCACACTTGTTCCCACGCCATGGTCAAGCGTGCGCTCCTCGTCGCCGCCCTCGACGCCCTCGACACACCGCACCACCTCGACCCCGCCATCGCAGCAGCCGCAGCCGCAGCCGAGGACGCGCTCGTCATCGTCCTTCTCTCCGACGCCTTCGCACCCACCGCACCCCGCACCGAGACCTGGGTCCAGGTCGAGACCCTCCTCGCACACGTCTACGTGCAGGCGTCCAAGGCCGCCCATCGCCAGAACAACCTCCTCCTCGACGTCTCCGTCCTCCTCAACAGCGTCCTCTCCGCCGTCCCCCCCGCCATCGACATCTGCTTCCGCGCCGATGACAGTGCGTCTCTTCTCTCTCCGCCCAGCTCACCCACACCTGCCCCCTAGACATCGTCCTCCCCGACTCGCTCGCTTCTGTCCCTCACGCCTTCCTCCCGTCTCTCCCCCGCCCGTCCCCCTCCCCCCCACAAATCCGCCCTTCCTCTCTCTCTCCCGGTTACTCCGTCGTCATCCTAGGCGGTACCTTTGACCATCTCCATGCCGGTCACAAAATTCTTCTCAGCATGGCCGCATGGATCGCAACTCGCAAGGTCACCGTCGGTATAACAGGTATCCCCACCTGCTTTCCCCTCTTCTCGCGCTCAACTCTCTCCAGCCGACACGCTTCTCAAGAAGAAATCAAACCCCCATCTCCTCGAGTCATTCCAGACCAGAGCAGACAAGACACGTTCCTTTCTCCTGCTCTTCCGCCCAGATCTCGAGTATGAGCTTGTCAGCCTCCACGACGTGTGCGGTCCCGCTGGTTTTGACCCGGACATCCATGCCCTCGTCGTTAGCAAGGAAACGCTCTCTGGGGCAGCTGCCAGTACGTCTCTCTCTCATGTCCTCTATCCTCATCTTTCATTTCTCCATCCTCCAGTCGACAAGGAGCGTGCTCGCAAGGGCCTGTCTGTCCTGCGAACCTTCGTCATAGACGTCATCTCATCAGACTCTTCGAAACTCGATCACGAAGATGCCGAGATCCTGAAGCAGACAAAGATGAGCAGTACCTTTGTTCGTGAATGGATCGCTTCAAACTCTGCCCACTCGGCAAGTTGAGATCCCTGGTCATTCTGTACACCTATTGTATTTATATATATATCGTTTAGAAGTGCATCCGTTCGAGCTTTGTGTGAATCTGAATTGCGTCGATGCATAATTCTGAAAATGACGCCCATATTGGACGAGAGCGTAATTCTGATGGTCGCCTGATGGGCCTGCCACTACAGTATGCTCATCCTGGCGCTAGCCTTGTTTTCCGTCCTGCCTCTCACCAGCGCGATACAACTGTCTTCGGCCCCACTTTCGCCCGACTTCTCAAGACTCTTGCAGTTTGATCTCTCTCACCAGTTTGCCGCAACATCGCAGGACGCAGACCAATCGCCTCTCTCCGATCACTCGTTTCCGCAACACTTCCTCCCGACATTGTCACTCAGAGCAGTTCCGACCACCGTTTACAGACCATCTTCCTACGAGGCACTTCAGCACGCTCGTTGGAGGTCCATCTACCAATCCCAGAGCGAGCCCGTGGAGTGGACCGAATCGCAGGTCCTTGGCCCTGATGTCACACACAAGCATACCCTTGCACAGCTGGGGCGCATGTCTGCCAATGCTTACCAGCTTCCAGGAAAAGATAATTGGTACCAACTCGATCCGTCGTGGAACATCAACACTGTAAGTCGTCACGCATCCGCGACTTTGCAGCCCCCTCTGAGTGCTTCGTAGAGCTTTCCCTTTGGCTGGGACGACGACGAGAATGGGTTTCGCGGCTTCGTATTCCGCTCCCGAGACAACTCTACCGTCGTGCTGTCAATAAAAGGCACGACATTACAAGGTCCCACGTCCAACAAGGACAAGCTCAATGACAACTTGCTGTTTTCCTGCTGTTGTGCCCGCGTCGATCTCTCGTGGGCTTTTTCGACGGTATGCGACTGCTTCAACTGGTTTGGTCTCCATAGTCGGTGCGACGACCCATGTCTCTCCGCCGCACTCATCAAAGACAGCCTATTTTATTCCACCGGCGTCGTAAGTTCCGTCGAGCCATTTTTCAGGACATGCCTCTGAACGTCGAGCGTTCAGAGACTTGTCAACGACTTGAGATCTCTCTTTCCACACGCTAACATCTGGCTGGTTGGGCACAGTCTCGGAGGAAGCATTGCCTCCCTCCTGGGTTCCACGTTTGGGCTTCCTGCAGTTGCATTCGGGGCTCCAGGTGAACGGATAGCAGCCCACAGACTCCATCTTCCATTGCCCCCTTCTTTGCCCGGAGTGGGCCTGCCACATGTACCCGTCACGCATGTATACCATAACGCAGATCCCATACCCCAAGGGGCTTGTACAGGTATTATGTCGCCGTGCGCCCAGGCGGGCTATGCGCTCGAGACGCGATGCCATCTCGGCCAATCGATCGTGTATGATACCGTAACGAAACTCGGATGGCACGCTGATGTGCGAAAACACTCCATCAAAGAGTTGGTTTTAAATGTGCTGGATCTTGAAGGTTCGTGGCCGGACGGACACGGCGGAGCAGAGCGCGAGGTCCCCACACCTCGCGAAGAAGTTGACTGCGTGGTAGGCGTTCCATTCAAGGTGTTCGCGTGTACACTGACGGCATCGTTGGCAGGACTGTTTCAAATGGGAGTTTGGACATTTCAAGCACAAGACATAATCGAACTTGTCCTTTTGCCGAAGTGTATCACACAGTGTATCACACCTATCGCTTCTCGCATGGCAGTATGGTTTCATCGAACTTGATGGGGAAAACTGGTTCCATTCTACGGTTTCTATGGTTGTAGTAGTGCGATGTTCGTATCCGAAATGATTATTGTTATACAACGTGCGAGACATCAGATGCTTGGTATTCTTGCCCCCCGACAACTGTACCTTGAACAATCACCTTCCTGATGTTCCGGTCGTCCCCGCAAAACAAGAACCGTTCCAGCCAGTTCCTTAGCTTCGATTCCGAGCTGAGATCTCCTTCAAGATCGTAATTCCACATGGCAGGGTTTCCTAATTCGCTCCGAACGCTGACGAGTAGCGCGTCAAATGCCTTCCCTGGTTCAAATGACCCGATGCGATCTTGTAGGCAACAGACCTCGGCCCCACCTTTGGTCGCAAGGTAGAGGAGGGTCGCAACACCAAGCTTTTTGTTAGCGAACCTCTCCTTGTGTGGGTGATCACGATGGTCGCGGTGTTTGGGATGATGTTCTGCCTCCGCAGGGCCCGGAGAGATATCGTAGTTTGCGTGAACATCACTACTGTGCTCACAACGACACTTTTTCGGCTCGGTTTGGATGGCGAGCATCTTTGAAGCCGCACTGGCCATCTGGATGGCACGCAAGATCGATGGGTTGTGGCCACCGCTGACATCAGAACCAAGGCCGACCTAGTGTCCGTAGCGATGAGCGACTCGAGGGTGGGTGACTCGAATGCGCCGAACCTTGACACCGTGATCCAGGAGCAGACCCACTCTCGCCATCCCACTACTCAGGTAAAAGTTACTTGTCGGGCAGTGGGAGAGACCAGCGCCTTTCTTGGCGATGAGATCCATCTCTCTCTCGGTAAGCAAGACGCCATGGGCAAGGATGGTATTGTGACGAAGAAGCCCGAACTTGTCGTATATGCCAGCGTAAGAGTCAGCTTTGAAGTACCCTAGTGTGTCCTCGACCTCCTTCTGGTTTTCGGATATATGGGTTTGAATGGCGACGCCAGGCATCTTCTGGGCAAGTTTGCCGAGTTCGGCTAGAAGCTCTGGTGTGCAAGAAATTGCGAAACGAGGGGTGATGACGGGATGGACTAATGGTTCTTGTGCTAGAGAGGGTGGAAATGCCTGTATGTACTGTATGAGATCGACGGTTGCACTAATGGATTCTTGGACAGATTTCTCGATGTAGTAATCCGGACAGTGCCAGTTCATGTTGCATTTCTGCAGGATGGATCAGGACAGCGAACAGCAGTCTGACGACAGCAAACCTACGCCAACGAAAGCCCGCTGGCCTAAGATGCGCCGTCAATACGATGAAAGGCACTTGGGGTTGGGATCACCTTTCTTGCGGACAATGTCCGCGAGACGCATGGTAGAGTCGCGGTGCAAGCTACCATAGTAGCAACACGTCGTCGTCTAAGAGCCATCAGAGCAGATGAATGCAGCGATCGCGCGATCGCTTACGCCGGAAGCGATGACGCGTTGGACGACGTCGGTATATATGCGCTCTGCATAGTCCAAGTCCCCGAATTTGGATTCGGCGGGAAAGGTGTATGTGGTGAGCCAATCGAGGAGTTCGAGGTCACCTCCGCTGGAGAGGCAAAGTGAGATATCTCAAGACGGAGACGAGGGGGATGCGCACACGCCAAGGTTTGGAAACTGGCAGGCGTGCTGGGGGCGAGATAAGTGGGGGGCGGAGAAGGAAGCGGGCTGCGTACGATGTGGGTATCGATGAGGCCAGGCATGATGAATTCGCCTGGCTTCAAGTGTACGAGGGTGTAGTTGTGCACGCCATGGTGGGCGACGATGTCGGGCAGGCTGGCTGGGTCGACGTCGGTGTCGATCCAGAGGATGTTACCGTCACTGCCGACGGCGATCAAGCACCTTGTGAGGGCGAGATAGGACGAGAGGGACTGTGGGTTGACGACTGGCCCAGAGTAGATGGTGGTCATCGCGGAAAATATAAAATGGACATTATCGAATTCCCACCCGTCTTGTTCGTCAGGTCTCCTCGTCCCTCATGCCCTCCCTCCGCCGCTCGTTCTCCTCCCCCTCCGTCCGCTCCTCGCCCTATCCCTCCTCCCTTTCCTCCTCCATCCCCTCCGCTGTTCGCGCCCGTGCCACCGCCCTCCATCCTCGTCGTTCCTCTGGCTCCGCCACCGCAGAACGCCGGGTCCTCGCCGACATCGAGTGGTGGCGAGTGTATGATGGCCAATGCGACCTCGACCTACAAGCCCAACCCCACGAAGATGCCCGGGCACTTGAGGCAGGCGCCCCTCTGGGTGGCACGATGACGCTCTCCGCCGGCGGAGGCTCTCTTGAGCCACCCCAGGCGCCAAGTTTCTCCTTGGATTCGATGCAGGTGCGCGCCTCTGATCCGGGTGCGCGGTCACACGTTAACCGCCATCCTACAGTCTCTCTACCCCAATGCGCTTGCTGCCCTATCCATCGCGCCTTACACCCCTCCGGGTAGCCGTTATGGTCGAGACTCGTCAGTAGAGTCGACACCAGAGCTCCCCACGGCACCACTCGAGGCCCTCCAGCTTGGTCCAGCAAGCCCGCTGTCCTGTCCCTTTAGTGATCATTTCCCGTTCCCGCCTACACCGACGCGAGTCGGAGGTCGTCAGGTCCATCCCTTGTTTGGTTTACGCTCCGTTTCTGCCCCCGGCTTGTCTCACCAAGGGACTCTTTCGCCTGATTTTGCGGATATGGGCGGTGACTCCTTTTCCCTCGATCAAAACATCTTCCATTAGTCGTTCTGACTCCCCAGCCGGCTTGCCACCGCGATATCCCCGTGTCCTTGCACGATCCCCAATCTCAGATGTTGCCTCTTGTGCGACCCCATCTCTTTTCCATATTTCCTTCTTCATTTTAATGCATTTTCAATCCATCTCTTGCATATCATTCATCCTAGCATTCTCACGTTACTCTCCCATGGCTTACGTGAAAATTCCCTGTGGATCTGGCGCGAAGATGGGCGGCCTTGGGGGGGCCACTCTTACCTCCCTGATGTGTTTACCTTGATGATTCACGTTCGAGCGATGCCTTTGATGCCCTGCACATACTTGCTGTCTCTTATTCACCACATCTTTGCCCCTGTTGTTGAAGCTGCGAAGTCGGCTATCTCATGCTCTCCTACAATCACTGTAACGACTAGAACATGCACATTTCCTGACTTCTTGTTCACCAATGTTTTTCATTCCTTCACTGGGTGTAATCTTGCCAAGGTACTGCTCCCAAAAAATTCACAAACGGCTGAGTGCTATATAGCAGTGCTAGTCGACGGTACTCCTGAATGACATGCAGAACAAGTCCCTTACTTCGACACCTGCAAAAAGGGAACGACTTGGTCTTTTCGTGACTAGTCATCTCTGCAGAGAACTGCACGAGCCCATGGTGTAACATCGTCAAGGCCCCGAGAATAACGGGTGTGCACCAGAGATTCAACCCAAGCGGGCTTGGCAATGAGTAGCCGGAGATTTGGTACACTTGAACACTGCAAGTCTTGGCACCCGTTCTGACGAAGTAATATGTACCAATGAAGAAGACATGCCTATCTTTTCATCCCTGCAAAAGTCGCAGGGCCAGACACTTTGCTCCACCGCGAGACTGCAATAGGTCCATACCGAAGTTGGACAGCCTGCACTTGCGGATGTTGTGCCACGCGACCATTGGATGACGACTGACCTGGCGGCGGTTGGCCTACTGTGCTCTGCTGTGGTTGACCAAGACGCGCTTTCCACGCGCTGCGAATAACTGGGCAACGAGCGAGCAGCTGATAGCGAACACGTTAGAATGGTTAGGTAAACAAGGAAGGGCCAACCATTGGTTTCTCTACGCCATCAGCGATACTTTGAATGATATTTTCCACGACTGTACGGAAATTTCCATGAGGTTTGTCGTCTCTGAACCGTAACATTCGCCACCGGTCAAGTTCGGGGTCCCAGTGCACCTCGATAATTCGATCGTCAATCTGTTCCCCAGAGAGTTTCATCCTGTGACACCATGAAGCACAAGGGCCAACAGTAAACAAGTCGGGAACCCACTTTTCCCATTCATCGTCCTCCACAAATAACTCGTCATAGTGCTCGTATTTCGGCTGTCCTCTTTCGTCCCCACAATACACGTGGAGGCCAAAGAAAGGTTTCGCGTGGAATTCGGGCTGGGATGGGTCAGAAATTGATGGCGGGAAACGTAGAACGAGCTTGAAGTCTATTGAATTTTCCGAGGGAGGTTTCCACTTCAGGCTGCATGAAGGATGTTTTAGGCAATCAAGATTCGACAAACCATTGCTCAGAGACGTACATATTCGGGTCTGTACCTGGAACATACGGGGTCTCCCGACAGGTGTATATGAGGCCGTCATTGCCGTGTTGTAGTTTGGGTATTACTAGCCGGAACACGTCTTCGATGCCATAAGAGAAGCTTATGTCCTTGACTTGAATGCTGAATGCACATGAAGAGCTGAATTTGGGTAACACAACGGTCGCTTACTCGAACGGTATGTTCTCGGCCATTTGAGGAAATTGATCCTTGACTTTGCACCATGGTCTATGGAAACGCTCTTTCAAGCGCTATCCAGGCAATGAGTTGGAATACCCAGACACAAACATCAGCATACCCCATAGCGTTTGTCAAGTGAACGAGACATGACATTTTCGTTGTTGAATACGAGACAATCAAAGGCCAAGTAGCGAAGCGTTTCCTGCAGGGACAACCCAAATGTTAGATTGGGTTGTGGGTCGAAAAATTTAGTGCATACCTTCTTGCTCGTAGGTTCCACATCCACTACGAGCTCTCCATCCAAGATCGTGTCCATGAGGGAATCTCTGGGTCTGTCAGGGTGAGGAAACCAAAATCCGGAGACTTCGTAGTAGGTGTTGTGTCGGTCAATCTGAGTGGTGTCGATGGCCAAGCGAGGATAAAACGCGGTAGAAAGACTCACCAAATATACGGCTTGACTTCCGCCGTTTGGGTCAGTTTGCAAAAGGAATAGGACACGAACCCCGTCCGACTTCTCGCATACCCAGTAACTGTATGAATGAATTAGCTATGGTATCGTGAGAGGGTGAATATTTGAATACTCTCTACGTTCGAGCTCTGCGAGGTGATTCAGCGAAAAGCTGACGGGCTGACTTCCAGGGAATCTGAAGGGATTAAGCTGGCTGGAGGGCCCTGCAGCGCGCTGGCACCGAAACCCAGGCACGTACCGATTGTGATCAAGACGGCAAAGCTTTGCAACATGACCTTTAAGCCATGACTCCTGGTCTGAACCACGTGGGACGTGAAAACCAGGGATGTCCGGAATTCGAGACATTCGAACTGAACAAGTATATAGACGTTGAAAAACGACGCGCCACTTGAAGGGAGAACGACAACTTCGAGGTGAGAGACATACAAACCCGCGTCCAACCCGCTCTCGGCTCAGTCTCAATCACAATTGCTTAGATAAGTCAAAGGTCACTCGAGCTAGTTAACACAACATGGCGATTAACTTGAAAACATGCCAAATGAGAAGTAAGACTAGAGTGGATTGAAATACGTTAGGCTCTACAACTGTGAATGCTTCTCATCGGTCCTCGGCCCATTCCTTGAATAGGTCGTCAACGACAATGTTTGGGTCAACAAAGGTCGTAACTCACGTTCTCCTTCTTGATTTGCGCCTGTAAAAAGACAAGGAAACGCGAGGTTCAGTGCGATTTTCAACCACCATGAGTGAAAGAAATACCTCTTCCTCGGGGGTGAAATCGTTCACGATGTTGAACAGCTTTCGGATTTCCTCCGGAGTCTTGCCCTTGATCATATTTGCAACAGTCTTGCACCCGACATCCCTGAAAGCGGTATAGCACATTGAAGTGAAAATGGAATGAAGGGGAGCTCACAGGAGGGACTTGATGTCAAGGTAGTTTGCGGCGAGAATGATTTCGAACAGCATCTCCTGGTCAACAGTGATGAACTTCTGATCCCATTCACTGATGTCGGTTGTGCGCTTGCGTGTCTCATCCTGGGTCTGGTCAGAGTCTGCATTGGGAAGAGGCTCTCCGCGATGATGCTCGCAGTATTCCAGGACCTGGCGTGTCCGTGGTCAGCTAATGCTGCGGCGCTCAGGATCGATTGATCCGTCGCAATACACACCTTCTTGAGGACGCTGGAAGATACATTGGGCAACGGGATAGGCTGATCGCTCTCGCCAACGTCTATCACCATAGGGAGCAGCTGAGATGTGTCTCGCAGGGGATAAAAGGTGAGCGCTACCTTCGAGCATGTTTTTTATGAGGACGCTGCGCTCGACAACTTCCTTGTCAGCATGGAATTGTTCGTTGTCGGAGGTGACGAGAAGAACCATTTTGTGATGAGGGGCTGAGTAAAGGATGGTGCAAAGAGGGCGCTACTCAACTGCCTTCCCTTATGCATAGCCACCGTTACCGTGACCCACAACATGTCCTTTGCGGTCATCTCCCGCTGCTGCCAACTCGCCAAGAGTCCGTTCTCTCTTCTAGGTCTGTCTGTTTGGTTCCAACCAACCACAGCTCCCTCATATCTTTTGTTCAGGTTCCGTCCGTACCGCAACAAAGCGTGCGGGAGGTACCGTTCGCAATCATGGTGGCTCTCCCGGAAAACGTCTTGGTTTGAAGAAATTTTCAGGTAGGCTAGTCACTCGAATGGCCGCCTTACCGTTGACCGGCCTAGATCAATATGTTATCCCCGGCAACATAATTGTCCGCCAACGAGGAACGCAGTTCCACCCCGGACAAAACGTATGCCATCTACTCTCTGCTTCGATGCACGACATGCTCACTGGCCGCAGGTCGCAATAGGTCGTGACCATACTATATATGCCACCATCCCGGGCTATGTGCGATTTTACAAGCAAAAGTGGATGCGAACCGAACGCAAATTTGTCGGCGTTGTCCTCAATCGTGGAGAAAAGCTCCCGAGAGATGAGGCTGCCCTCGGGCGAAGCCGATACTGCGGGCTCGTGAATCTGACAGCACTCAAAGCCGGGTCATCATCGCCTTTGACTTCGTGACGAGTGTCGAGCTTGCTCCGTGGGAGACCCATTCCGTCCAGCCTGTTCCCAGATACAGTTGCCGCCGTTGGATACCACAAAGTTGTTGTAGTAACGAACACACGCTATAGTTACTATTACTCCTCTTTCCCTCTCGTCGACTAGCATGTCTTACCAGCTTAGCATCACGGCCCTGAAACCACAAGGTATGCAGACACTCTGCAACACCTTTGACAAGATGGCTCAGCACACCAGAGATTCCCTCGGAGGATACGATCATTGCTCTCGGCAAAGCACTTCTCGACTCGACAGCGGCATGGAAGAAGGGGAAAACCTTTGCAAAAGGCAGAGTCCTTACTTTATCCCGGCCCAAGGGACCTGACGACGGGGCTCCGTGGCACTGTCGAGTCAGTGAACACACAAAGGAGGATGCTACCTTTGACGAATTCTGGGGTAAACTAGGGGTGAACAAAGCAATGAATGAGAAAGAGTCAGACTCACCATATCGTCTGCCTTTCCACGCATGGCTTACGTGCTACCGTGACCAGGTTCATTGGGTCCATCAAGAGAGTTGCCCAGGTGGAACGTATATCTGGAACACAATCCATCTGGACTCTATACTACAAGTTCCTGCCCCCTGTCTCCCCGCGTGTCTTTACCGTGCTCCAGACCGTTCACATCGTCGAGACCTCTCCAAAGTCAGGGTAAGTCATCTTTCCATCAGAACATTCCTATCTCTGCCGATGTTGTGCACACAGAATAATAGTTTCCATCCCCATCGACCTGTCTGCAGACAAGGAGCTTGCCCAGATAGAAGAGAAGGGCACGAAAGGGAGATATGTTTCCGTAGAACGCCTCCTTGAACTAGAAAATGGAAAAGTGGAGTGGCGAATGGCCACTTCCAGCACTCCGGGTGGCAGCATTCCCTCCTTCATCTCTGAGAGTAGTATGCCTGGTCAGATAGCCGCGGTATGCATCTCTTCGTCATCAGTAGCATATGATTTATTTTGACTACAGGACGTCCCACATTTTCTCAAGTGGTTCCATACCGTACGCGAGAAAAGGCACAATTGACACGCTGACCATGTTCCACCACTTTGCTCAACTAAACATAGCTTCGTCACTACCCTGTCGTTTGCCTTCTGGGCCTCTTACGCAAGTTCGAGATATCTCTCCACTAGAGGGCCATCAGAGAAATTCCTATTGTGTGAAGCATTGACTTTACCTTCCCAGTTGGTCACCGCCTGGTTCCACAGAAGCACTTCATGTTCTCTCGTTCCACTGTAGTGTTCTACGAACTCATCGCCAAGAGTTTCGCGAGCAACACTGCCCGGTCTCGTCATCCTTGCAGTGGCTGCTTCCAGCGAACGTGGGAGCATGACAATCTATTTGGGTTATAGTTGTGTTAGCGAGTCATCGAGTCAACGACAATCGAGTACTTGCCTCTTTCCGGGAGGAGGCATCCTGTAGTGTGCTCATTGGTGGTGTTGTCAATTTCAATTTCCTTTCAATACCTCTCAAGCCCAACTTGAAAATAGCACTGAGAGCGAGATATGGATTCATGTCTGCCCCTGGTACCCTGACTTCGAATCTCGTTGCCGCTGGTGGGACTGAAGGGGGCGATATGATGCGGACTGAACTCCCTCGGGCGTCATATCCATATGTTACGGCGTTGGGGGCCCAGAACGCCTCTCCCCCAACAAGACGCTTATACCCATTGATAGTAGGGACAAGCTATATCGTTTATGAAGGATTGTCCCGATTAACAGCATTGTACCAGCTTACCATTGGCATCACTATGAACGAAAAAATATCAGCCAACGTTACAACTCCCACAAAACAACCGAAACTTACCATCTGACAATCCATCCAGTAATCCTGCCAGGAATTGCTCTCCTTGCAGCGAAACGAATTTAGTATCTCCAAAAGCAGCATCTGGGCGTCCGTTGGGATGCTCAGGATCCGAATATGCAAAGATATTTGAACCAGACGAATCTTGGAGCGAAACATGAGTATGCCTTTGAACTAATGAACTCGTCTATCCGCGACATGCATTTTGGTAGATGGCTCACCCGCTACATCCAGGCAACTGACTAAGTGTCATTACTGAGAACTTGTGAGGTCAGTGACAAGCTACTTACATTTCCCCAAGGTTTCGCCATAAAGCTCGGCATAACCCCATGCTTCATCCCGATGCTCTTCGCCAAGAACTTGAACAGTATGGCATTGTCAGCCATACGCAAAGCTGAGGTGTAGGCCAACGCGGTCTCTAGCACTCCTGGACCAGTTTCTGTGTCTGGGGTGTGTGAGCACTTAACATGGCGATTGAAAGCTGCATCACTACGTACGATGTCCCTCTATCTCGATCTGGAACTTAATGCTTTCGTCAAACAACTCGTTGAAAAACACCTGATTCAGCTGTGTGCGGAGAAGGGAGTATCCATGCACTTTTGATCGTTGCTCAGTTAGACCGGGCCAGGACTGAAGGGAAAGTAGATCAACTGACTCCCCGGAGTGAGTGGCTGAAGCGCAGTGAAATTTTTCTGAGCAGCAGATTCGGCTGTCTCTGTAATTATACGTCAGCATGAGGCGCGCTTTTCTCATGATGTATACCTTTGAAGTTGAAATACTATTCATCCTGCATAAGTATAGCACCCCCGGGTCGACGGGGGAGCTCACCTCGTACTCGATACCCGCAATACACGTGAGACCCATTTCCACAGCACGCTCACATGTTGAACGGAGGACACCGCGCGGGTCAGCGCATAGGGGCTTTAGCGAGACCGGATCTAAAAAGGAGACGAGAAAGAATGGTACGTTGTTTTCCCATGGAATCCTACGGTAGGTTGAGAGGTCCACCTGGGCTACAACATCCCGGTAGCCATTTTCTCGGTTGGAGATTGCGAGTTCGCGGGTGTACACCGCGTCATGAATGTCCCAACCGCTATAAGGAATTAGACACGCCGAGTCGCAAATAATCAATGAAGAGCCTCGACCGACAAGATGACACTGCAGAATCCAAAACCGCCTGAAGACACAGCACTCAGGAACTTGTGCTTCGACTGCGAGACGTTAGTCCGACTGGACGAGAGGAGCGATTCCAACTACGCTCACCATATATTTCCCCCGCAGAACACCGTCAACTGGACCAAGATGTTGAGAATCTCGACATGCCAGAAACCAGCTGAGATGAATTACCATCTACCCCTGCGCAACAAGATTGGACAAGGAATAGTAGTTCAGATCGAGGGCAGTAACTAACCCGCTACTTTAATCTTGGTATCATTTTGCAGGATATGTTCAACGTCCTCGAGTGACTTGGGGACAGGAATTGGTTCTGTGGTATTAGCCATGAAGGTACGAGACACAATAGGCGGAAGTTGATTTGGGCATCCGCTTCAACCCTTTGACGAGTTCGAGTCGGATCTCTGCGGAAAGCCGTTAGATGGGTTATCGCCATCGCGTAACTTTGTCGATTCCTGCCCAGGCCTCTTGTCTATCTTTTATTGAATCTCAACAGCTCCTCGTGGGTTCAGGTAAGACTGACTCGCTGTCCAGTATGACATCTCCTGAAAGTTGGATACGTATGTACTAGACGATGGTTCCGTCCGCCTCTATAGTCTAGATACACTCAAGGTCCTCAAAGCGGTACGAGGTTTAGGTCCGATCTCTTCCGTTGCCCCCCAGTCCCGATCTCACCTTTGGGTTGCATCTGGCCCACAGGTGAGCATATGACCACTGTTGTGTTCCCACTCTCACAGGGTTAATTTATGCGGCGTTCTTCAAGTTACTTCGGTTTTCTCTGGAGACAGACAAGCTTATATTGACATCTTCGGACGCCCTGCAGACGCTGGACATAGGCGTCGATAGCGACGATATTGTAGGCGAAGTGAGGTTTGGCTCTTGGAAGCTCGAGCAAGCCGTGCTGACAACATCGACTAGCTCTCCGTAAACGTGAAAGGGACCAAGTTGGTGTTTTGCACGGATTCTGGGTCGGTAGGGGTTGTTGATTTGCGAACCAACGAAATTACGCGAATGAAACAGAGTCACAATAATGTAGGTGCATCGCTCGCATGAGGTCGATTTTTCACTCTCGTTTCTAGGTGTGTGCTTCAGTCCGATTTATCCCAGGTCGTCCAAGCGAACTTGTCAGTGGGGGGTATGATTATGCCCTATTGCATTTTGACTTCATACAAGGAAGCATACTTTCTCGGGATGACTTGAGTTAGTTTTTTTAAATAACATCGCCGCACCAAGTGATGTACTGATTGAATTCTGACACTCAGCGGCGGCTCCTCCATCTTCCGGAGTTTCTTTGTCCCCGCCATTTGTTCTCTCTTTGTCGATGTCACCAACCGGGATAATAGCTGCCGGCACTGCTGATGGACGCCTGTATGTTGGTACTAGCGGTGAAAAATCATTGGAAGCCCCAGGCAGTCAACAAAGACGACAACGCAAATGGAAAGGATTGAAAATGGACGGCAGAATCGTCGCGAATGTCGCAGAGGGCCCTATTGTTGGCCTGTATGTCTATTCCCACAGTCTCTTGAAGGACATTCATCCTATTTGCAGAGCTTTCACTGACTCGCGAGAGTTGGTGACCTGCACACTCCTCGGCAAGGTTGCTCAATACCAAATCTGCGGCTCAGCTTCGGGGGGTGCACTGAAACTAGAACCCCAGTGGATAGGAGAGAGCAAGGACAACCATAAGGTGAATTCGATCGCGTTTTCAGGGGGTAGCGTCGTCATAGGAGGATTCCGGAAAGATGGAACAGGTGTCATTGAAATATGGTCTACTTGTTGAGAGTTATGTGCTGTAATCGAAGTATTGGACTGGACAAATGGCCTTGGGAAGAAAGAAAAAAAAATCATTGTTTCTTCTTCTCTTCGAGTTCTGCTATCCGGCGAAGGTGAGCATCCCTTTCCAACCTTAGCCTCTCCAAGTATTTTTCGTCCGAAACGCGTTGGCCAAACATAGACAGTACACGATCCATTGGCGAGTGGGATTCAACCGAAGTGGGTTGTGTTGCCGCAGATCGGGAATGCTCTGCTAATGAAGATTTCCCGGCATCAACAGAACCATGTAAATGAGACGAAGCGGCCGGATTTGCAGAGACGTGGCGTATTCGGAAAATGTTGATCTCATTGAAACCCCACTGTAGAAGTGTACACATCAATGCACCCGTTGTGAGGCCCGGTGCTAGACCACGCCTTCCCCCTAAGGTATAGGATGAGAAGGCCGAACAATAGTTTGAGATGATCTGACGTACGTTTCCAGGCATTGAGGATGCCACCCGCGAGTCCGCCACTGATTCCAGAGTCAAGTAAACGAGACGTCCGGATGTCAGCCCAAGACAGAGAAACCGACTCCTCCGATGTTGAGCTGCCAACTGTGTGAAATAATCTTTGTCTACGTAGCTGGTATTGTTTTCCGGGGTGCGTCAGTACCAGGACAGGGCTAACCACATATTCCCGTATGCCTGCCAGAAAAGAAAGTCAAACAACCACCGCGTGGGGGTCTTCGGTTAGGAACGCAACTGAAAAACGTCACAGCGACTATTCCACTGTTGACCGCAGAATAAAGGAGGAATTTGCTCGGTGCACCATGCTTAAAGCCACCATAAAGTCCAGCGGTCACACCACAAAGAGACGCTGGAGGACAGGAGGTTAGAGTACATGCCTGGTGAGCTGGCACAGGGGACGAACTCGCATGTTATAGCAATGCCTTTGAGGACTGTCTGTGGTGCTGATGGGTCCATGTCGGGAGCGAGTCGCGTTTCGTCGGCTGAGTGTCTGATGTCAAGTGTAAAGTCGCGTGACCTTCGAAAGCTCACAACTCGAGGGAAAGATCACTTGTTTGCAAGTCTCCACCGATGCTCCGAAATGCGCTTGCGACGTCCTCCCGAAGGCTACTGAGACTTTCTTCTGGCGTTGCTTATGCCAGCACATTGACTAGAACGCCATACTTGATGCGGGGTTTCTCTGCAGCAATGGTTGCTACCGTGACCACCACCTCTATGTTCTTGTGGTACTTTTCAAGCAACCCTGTCTACAATGATGCAGCACAGACCCAGCCCTCCAGACTCAGTTCCACCCGTTCAACGCGCACCCATTCAAATAGCACTGGAGTGGATGAGGATGGCCAAATTATCTGTGCAGTGGTTTGGGGCTCTAACAAGTAAGGTGCACTACTGAGCAACTGTACTGAACCATCATACTCATTGTTAGGTCAAACCTCATTGATCCACAATCACCTGGGATCGAGACGTTCCAAACGCCTGTCAATGCAAGGTGGCTAGAGGGCATAGCACTACGAGATATGGCTCTCCATGAAAGGCACGCAGCATGTGTTGATGCTCGAGGTGATGTCTATCAGTGGGGTGATGGTTTTTTCGCCTCGAAATCGGATACCAAGGTACCAAAATTAACCCTTCGTGGCAAGGTAGGCAGCGTACCTCTCTAAAGCATCCATGTTCAGAGCTTGTACTTTACAGAACATTATAGGGGTGCAGCTGACGGACTCTCGTGTATATGCGCTCTCAGCCTCAGGGGGAATTTTTGTCTTCGCGGCAAATGAGGAGCAGCAAGAGCTGCCCACACTACCGACATCTCCCACAACGGCTTGGTGGGTATCTGGTTGGACAGGGGGAGAACGACAAATCATCGATTTTGTTGAGATCTGCCCAAAGGAGAAGTTGAATTGGGGTGAAACGTCGGTCTTTTATGGCGACAAACTTCAAACAGCTCATTGCTTCTTCAGCTTCGTCTCGATAGCCGCAGGTAGCAACCACCTTTTAGCGTTGACGTCAGAAGGACGCACATACACACACCCCATGAACAAAGATGCGAACTCACATGGGCAACTCGGAATTCGAAAAATCGAAATCCCCACACCTTCGAGCACAATGAATGTTGCAGACCGTGCACGTATCGCTGTCGAACTTGTTCCGCAATTAGTAGCGGACCCATATGCGAAGACATCCCCGTTAGTTCGGGAATCTTCTCCGACCGTCTCGAGTGAGCATTTGAATATAACCGATAACCATCACATTAGGTTTAGCGATGCTTTGTTCGAAATACCATCATTGAGAGGCGTCAAGGTTTCCCAGATTGCGGCCGGCAGTCGAAGTAGCTTTGTTAAAACCAGTTCGGGCAGGGCACTTGGTTGGGGTGCAAATGAACACGGGTAGGTCACAATTCATCTCTGACTTCCTTCGTTACTTACTGGCGACCAGGCAGATTGGCCTTGGATCAGGCATAACTTTGGACACGATAATTATCCCGACAGAAATTGACCTGGCCAGGAGTATTCCTGTTTCCACGAGATCAAGATGTCTTAACATAGTCGCTGGTTAGTTGATGCATGCATGCGGCCTAATTTTGTCTGAACCTTTGCCGCAGGTGGTAACCTGACCTGCTTCGTTGCAGAACGGAACGCCGGAGAATCACTTACTTATGTCGACGTCCTTTGCTGTGGTAACGGTCAGTGGGGGGCACTAGGTAACAACACCTTTTCCACTTTTCAAGGTAACCCCGTCCGTGTAAAGACCATTAGTGGCCTGCGCGAATGTGAGTAGAGATGCCATTGCTAGTTGATGTTCTGAAGATCATTGTATACTAGTCGACGAACAGGAGCAGAAGTTATCACCGATCGTTCCGCATGCTATCTCAGTCTCACCCACTGGCCACATCTTGGTGTCTTTGGATACTCAGTTGCGCGCCGGTCCGGGGGGCTCAGGCCGGGATCTTGTGGCTTGGGGCCTTAATCATGACTATCAACTAGGGACTGGAACGAGGAAAAGTCTCAATACAGCTACAATGCTGGAGAGGCCTGAAGGTGGTCGCTTCATTCTAGGTAGGCGCAAGGCGACGGTGAGGGGTTTATCAGGAAAAGTCTGGAAGAGAAATGTTGAGGTTGAGCAATGTGCGATTGCGGGCTACGGCAATAGTGTTGTTTACTGGAAGACCAAACCCTGACGCTGCGATCCAATGCATGTTAACTTGCTTCCCATTTGAATGCATGGATTAAGTTGACCAGCTCACAAACTTGTGCCTTGCAGTCGGTCCAGTAAAACGCGTGGCACGACGCACATGATATTCACGTGACCTGGTGTTCCTCTTCCTCTTGGTTTCGCTCACCTAGAAATTCTACAAATCGTCATGACTAGGGAGTTACAATCGAAAGACCTTCAAGAATGCATGTATGCAATCAACTTATATTTATTCGATACCACGAACACTGACACACAACTTGAATAGAAATCTCATACGAAAGATGACAACTATCATCGACCCTGCTGACGACTACCTCACCATCACCGCTGCTGAAGAGCAGATGAACGTGAACTATGCCAAAGCAAAAAAGGAGAATGATGAATCATATGCCAATCTCAAATGTGTGTGCTATCTTACTGTTCGGTTGTACCTGTGGAGCCATAACTTGGCAGCTCTCTCTCGTTTGCTGGACGCGGCACGGAAGTCATCGATGCGGCCACCCGGTGTCCCGGCGGTGGAACAGCACGCTGCGCGATTAAACGAGTTCGATGCATCGCGTATATCTCTTGCAAAGGCCATACGGGATGCTGAGAACTCACTGGCGAGCAAGGAAGCGGAGCTAGCTGCACTGAAAGAGACCGCACGGAAGCTAGAGGAGTCTGATCCAGCCCAGGACCATCAACGCGAATTGGATGGCTTGACGTGAGCTTGAGCTCGGTCTAACTTCACGATAACCCCGCTGATGCATTTCACTTAGGTTACGTCTAAAGATATATAAGGGGATGGGATTTGAGCCTGTCCTACACGAGGACGGGCAGGTGATGAAGATGCTTATTTGTGAGTAGTCAAACCTTGTGGAGTATTACACTAATGCTAACAATATGACCAGGTGGAGTGTCTGGCGATGTTCATTGTGCGATGCCCGATACAAACGACTTCCAAAAGGCAGAACTTGCCTGGGGGCTGGCAATTTCATGACATTAAGTTGGTCATCTAATTTCCCTCCAGGCGCATCTTGCATCGTTCATTGGTGGTTGTAGTTGATCTAGCTGTTTCATTATCGATGGAGTGTAGGGAGGATAACAATACTTCGAAAACAATAATAGTGTAAGATCATCATCATACACATGTGAAAGTCAGGAGAACTGGCGCGAAGCCTGCGAAATATGATTTAAGGTGCGAGCAGACCGCAAGACAGCATGGAACCAACCTGTACTGCCTGCTTGACAACCCATACCTTCTTGTCTTTCGACTTTTCACCCACCTCGCGCACCTTAGCCTCAATTGCGTTCTTTTTAACCTTGTGGATACGAAGGTCTTGGTAAATACTTTCGACGAGGGAGTTAAGGTTGGGGGTGGCGAGGTCAGTTATCTTTGCAAGCAATGTGTCCAGGTGCGCGTCAGGGAAAACTGTCCTTGGCGCGGAGGTCATCGTACGCCTCGAAGCTGATGAAGCCGCTGTACCTGGACCAGCGAGAGGATGGACCGTGCCAGGCAGAGACGGTACAGGGAAAGAGGGACCAACTTGGGGATTCTGTCCTTCCTCGAATGCGGCGGATGCGAAAGCGAACGGGTCAATGGGATGTGGCGTGTCTGGCAAACAGATTCATCAATTCAGTGACAGGCACAAGGTGGGGCCTTTACCATTCAGAAGTTGGATGCGATATACATCGAAAGGATCATATTCACAATGACCGATGCGCGCCTCCCAGAATGGCCCTTTCATGTAAGGTACGAGTGGCACCACCACTTTTCTCTTCTTATCCGACTGCTTCTCAATATTTTCGGCTTTCCGTTTCGGTGGAGGAATGGACATATCCAATAGCGGGGGTGATAGGTCATCGAGGTTGAGAGGTGGCCGAATTTCATCGTCATCGTCAACTAGCCAGCTATCCAGATCAGAGTCCACATCTTCGGCGTCTGGCTCGTCGTCTTCTCCATCTACCACATCATCTGCATCATCCGGACCTTCGTCCTCCCATTCTTCTCCACTATCATACCCGTAATCACGGGCCAACGGATCACGCTCGAGTGGCGTGCGCGGTCCCACTATACGAGAGTTGCGGGTCCATGTCCCATAATACCCTGGGCGGGAGTCTTCGCGAAAGATAAGCACTTTGGCGGGGAAGACTTGGCGGTCTCGGAGAACGAAAAGTAAATGACGAACTTGCGCCGGGTCACCCCTGATCTCGGCGTCGTTAAGTTGCGACATGGTAT
>JBBPRR010000563.1:0-20353 GCA_038093115.1 Hortiboletus flavorubellus | reverse complement strand
AGGCGCTTCACAAATCTTTGCTAGATATGGGATTTGTTAGGACACATGGAGATCCTGGTGTCTATGTTCATTTTCACGGTCAGGACATTATTATACTCGTCATTTATGTTGACGATGCTCTTTTCATAGACTCCAACCGTTCCTATCTCATGATGAAAAAGAAACAGTTCATGAAGAAATGGGAAAGCCGTGATCTTGGAGTCACTGTATCTTGGCATGCATATTACTCGCAATCGTTCTAAACAAACTTTGAAGCTGGACCAAGTCACTTATGCTGAGAAGGTCATCAATCGCTTCAAACTTACCAACGCCAAAGTAGCTTGTACCCCTCTTCCATCTGGGTACAACTCTGCTCCTCTTACCACGGAAACCTCCTCTCAACTCCGTAGTCGCTATCAGTCAGTGATTGGATCACTACTGTATGTATATCATGCTCGGAACATGTCCAAACATTGCCTTTGCTGTTATCAAGATGTCACAGTTCTCCACAAATCCATCAGATGAACACTTGCAGAAAGCACTTTATATTGTGCAATACCTTATTGGTACCAAAGATCTCTGCATCACATATGATGGATCTACTCGATCTGACATTATGGCATACTCTGATACAGATTGGGCTGGAGATTGCGAAACTTGTCGATCTACCTCTGGATATGCGATGTTCATCGGCAATGGAATAGTCTCTTGGCTTTCCAGACAACAACGGAAGATAACCTTGTCATCAACAGAAGCAGAATACGTTGGAATGACAGAAGCAGCTAAACAGATTTGCTGGATTCGGATTCTTCTTTCCGAATTGAAGTTCAACCTTCGCACCATTCCCCTGCTCTGTGACAATCAGGGTGCCATGTTTCTTGCTGCGAATCCCACACAAGAAGGTCGTTCAAAACACATAAAAATTCTGGAACACTATATCCGAGAATGTGTTACAGATGGGAAGATTAAACTCTTCTATATTCCCACTGATGAATAAGTTGCAGATATCTTTACAAAGAATCTGACATGGCAACGTTTCGAGGAGAACAGGAAGAAACTTTCCCTTACACCATATTCATCTCTTCCATCATGAATAGCGAGGTGGAGTATTGAAATACATATTTAGGATTTACTTATCCTGTCTGGGTCACTCTTCATGATTACTAATTCATTCTAGACCCATGACATCATTGTTCTAGACTGGTGACGTCATACTTATTCTTATCTTCAGATGACGTCATATTATATCATCGTGGTGACATATCGCACCATTCTCTTGGCATATTGTGCCATAGATAAGCGCACCTTTTGCTATTGGCTGCCCATTGCTGCGCATTACACAGCCCTTCATCCTTTATGGATACTGTATTTTCACAATACGTACAAACATTCCTGTACTGTATTTAAATCCAGCTCTTTCAGAGCCCACAATCTAAGTTCTTTACTTCGTACCCACATTGTGAATAACTTCTAGCAACTTGTTTGCAAGTGCACTACAGTAAGTGAGTACTCTCCCTCACTGGGTTTACCCTTCTGCTGTTGCCTCTGCACCGAAAGAGACCTGTAATCTCTTTATCAGTGTGTTTCGAAATGCAAGAAGCGTCCCGCTGAGGACATGGCGACCAACCCGGCCCTCTGAAACTCGGTCCACCAGTGCTGCTGTTATAGTTGCAGGTCTGTCTGTATCCGTGCCTCAACCCCATCACAGAATTTGGCCTGCAGCTTCATTGCGCACGATAAAGGTCCAGTGGACTCAGACCCAACATCTCAGACCTCCCTAGACTTGCTGGCCAAACACCTGAGTTACATCACTTCACGCCATCAGATCAGTGTAACACGAGGCAAGAGTTTTCCATTCGTAATCAAATTTGCTGTCAAATGTGGTGCCGCTACAGTTTTCCAGACGTGTACTCAGCCAGCAAGATAAAACAGACAGCAGTCGAATTACACAGAGGCCACCCCTGCCATTTTCCGAGCTGTGAGTCAAGAAAACACCTGAGAAGTTCTTCCCTCTCTCCAAGTTCACTTCCCCCTCTCCAATCTCCATTCCGGGCAGTCCATCATCTCTTCTTTACATCAGCTGGCACCGTATCATTTGTATTTCTACTTAAGCTATTCATCTCTGGCTGCAAAGTCTCAAAGGCTCATGGCCTGTCATGTCTCCCTGGTCCAAACCTCTCCCACTGGTCTGTAATCTCCTCTAGTGAACACCAGAGCCCTGGTTGATGTATGCTATATGGAAAAGGTAATATGGCGAGTTGTCTGAATGAGAGATGTACTGCTGTTCACTGGAAGGCAATCTGCTACACGTTCGTCACCTCTTGATGGGTGGTAAGGTGCGTTCTTGCACGCGCTCCCAGGTTGAGGTTGCCTGACGGACGGACCTTCCTCAGCAATGATACAGCCATCGGAAGGCGGACGTGGGCTGTTACATAGGCAACAAGTTCATCCACCCTGTCATTCACAAAGAATGGTGCTCTTGTCAAGACCACAACTATGAGTGGTAGGTTGTTGTTGGCCAGCCAGATGCGCTTGTCTCGATTGTTCATCTACTTCAGTGACTTACAGCTTTGTCTGGAGTGGTGACCAATGTGTTCCAGGCTCAAGTGTATTCCAAGCACCGCGTGTACTTCGGGCAAACCAGATGAAAATGGACTTGGGATCGTTAGGGTATAGATTGGTAGCCGGTGATGTCATGGTGCAAAGGACAACCAGCCTCCTGCCCCACCATGTATTATAAGCAAGGCTAGGGCGCAGGTTCATTCTGGGGGCAGTAAATGATGATCATCGGAGTCCCAGTCCGACGAAGTGTTCTGTGATGGCGCCGTTGTGCTCAGCTTCTCTAGTCGCACCTCAAAACGCGCCTGCAACGTGCTGTCCAGCGCGACAAACCGGGGTGTTTGCTATGGACTGCAGTCAGCAACCACACGCAGGGGTGGAACTTCCGAAATGCACTTGTACAGCAGCTCTGCACTGGCCTTGGTGCGCATGTCGTGCTGGTCGTCTACCCACTGCGCAACATCAGTTGAATCGGGGGGTCAGTTGTCTGACGGAGGGTACAGCGATATCAAGTCGCTCACTTGAGAGGTGTTCGTTCAGGTTGTCAACGGCGGGGGTTCGACGGTCAACATGGCACCTTATGAAGATGAGCAGGCTTGGCTATTGCAATTGAAGCACGGCCCACCGCAGTCCCAGCATCAGGCTTGACAGTGGGGGAATAGAACATGAAGCACCACAGTCGACCTGCAACAAAAGATCATGGTCACAATCACCAGGGACAATGGCGACGATGACAACAGTGTACTTCACGCGGTGAACTCGACGCTGACCATACCCGAGACCCACAGCTGTTTCTGCCAGAGGTTAATCTGCATCTCTGCCACAAACACTCCTGTCCCTGGCATACCGATACTTCACCCACTGTCGAACGTCCAAGCCATGTCGCCTTCGACGTTTCGATCTGGAGGGAGCTCATCATGCACTGCAACATGCACTCAGCGGGGTCACTTCCGACCTCTGCTGCCTCAATGACTGAAACAACTTCTGGTTCCTAGCGATGAGGCATGCGACATGTGGGACAAGGGCACCACGTGCACGGGCAGTGCCAGCATGAGTGCATCTTGACCGGTCGCGCAGACTTGGTTGGACATGCGGTGGAGGCCTGGGTAGTATTGTGCCTCGAGGGCTCAGGCCTCAGTGACAGCCTCACACAGTCTAGGACCCAGCTTGAACCGAATCAATCCAACATACACGAAACAACGAGACAGCAATGGCGACACTAAAAGGGTGAGTTTTGCCACGGACAGTGCTTGTGTGATCACATAAAGCAGTATTTGGAGTGCAAGAACGAAGATATGAAGACAAGAAGTGAAATAAAACACGAAAAGCAGCCGAAAATACGAATAAAACTGAACTGAATCGTCATCAGCAAAATAAGGGTTGGCTGTACAGTGCTGGATAGTGCTGGACAGTGTCATAGTGCTCATAGTGAGGGTCCATATAGATAGTACTCTCACAGTACTCTCATAGTCTTTCATAGTGTTGGCTATAATTATAGTGTTTCACAGTGTGTTCATAGACTCTCATAGTGATCTCATAGTCTATCACAGTCTATCATATGTAGTGTATCATAGTGATCTCATAGTCTATCATAGTGTGTTATAGTGATCTCATAGTGTGTCATAGTGTGTCATAGTGATCTCATAGTCTGTCACAGTCTGTCATAGTGTATCATAGTGTAATAAAGTTGAGTAAAAAATGAACCAAAAAATTAATGTTTTGATTAATGCACCTCTTAATCCTAATCCTACTCAACTTGTAATATACTACTAATCCTAATCCTAATCCTACACTTTTAATATACATTGAAGTCTAATTCTAATCCAACCCCTATTAATATACTTTTACACACTTCTAATTTAATTTCATGACTACACTCATATTTATCATACTTTTCATGTACTCTTTACTATAGATTCAAATAATCAAATGGAAATTATAAATATATGCCAGTGGCAGGAATTGAACTCAAGACTTTCCCAAAATAGCAATTCTCAGACACATTAATCATTAGACCACAAGACCTTGCATAGTATGAACCATTAGATGTATATGACTACATCTCTGATCTTTGACACCACACTTTGCTACATTTTTCATTAAATATCTCTGTCCACCCCTGCTACACTTTCTGATACACTTGTGTACACTTTTCACTACACCCTGCCATATTTTTGACCACATTTGACCACACTTCTTCACCATCCTTTGGATATTGCAATTCTAAGTCTAATTTTAATTCATGCTAATCCTAACCTTACACTTTTTGATTCACTTTTTACTATCATCATTATATTGTGACAAACTATGACACACTATGATAGACTGTGACAGACTATGACAGACTATGGCAATACTCTGGCAAACTATGACATACTATGACAAACTATGGCAATACTCTAACAAACTGTGAAATACTGTACTATGATTTTAGCCAACACTATGAAAGACTATGATGATACTATGAGTACTATGATACTGGACAGCACTGGACAGTAACCCTGATTGTGCTAATGAAGTGTGGACAAGAAAGTATAGCAAAAGGTATAGTAAAAAGTGTGACAAAAAAATATAGCAAAGTGTACTACTAGTTAAAGAGTATTTAAAAAAATGGATTGGGATGAGTATCACTATGAACACTATGAATTCTATGGAAATACTATGGATACTATGAGATCACTATGAAAATACTATGAACTATGAGTGCTATGAGTACTATGAGTCATCTATGAAAATACTATGAAAACTATGAAAACACTATGAATACTATGAGTACTATGAGTACTATGAACACTATGGCAAAAACCAGGATTTGCTGATGGTAACTGGCGTGCACAAGACAAAAATGAGATGGGGGGGACGATGGCAATGGCACTAAACCAGGTAAGCACGAACAGTGTGTATGCATCTGCGTAAAACGAATTTCGAAAATAAAACAGGCCTCAAATCATCACCTCCCAGTCTTGTGCATGAAATGGTAAGGGAAGGCAGTGAACATGAAGACAAAGTGGGAACATGAAAGATGAAGGGCCAGAGTGGCCAAGGCAGTCTGAATCGAAAGAAGGGCACCTGCAACGCAGGAAGGTGGCACGGACAGCAAGCAAAAAGAAGCAGAGGACAGCAAAAAACAAGGGCTGCGGCTTGGCTGGCTGGGATGCGAATGAGTTTGACAGTGGCGTGTGAGACAGTGATCAGGACACGAACGTGTGTGGGGAAGCACATTTGTTATGGCAATGGTACATCATTGCTTGCCGTTTTGGTGGCGACTGTTGGGGAAGGGCTAGCATGCGACAAAATGGGGCACGAGATGGAGCTGGCCATAGCAAAACAGAGCCAATCAAAAAAAACTCATCTCCTATGTCGCGCTCCAACGCAGACAAAGGAACAATCAGGATCAGCACAGGGCCACGCTGGAACGACCTGTATGCCCTGCTGAACCCAAAAGAGCATACTGTCGGATCAGTCTTGCAGGTTTCATACGAAACACAAATGCTCTCTGTGAAGGGGAACCTGGGGTTTAGGGCATGACTACCCTGATATCCATGTGGATCCTTGTGAGCGATGAATATCTGACACAAGCCAAGAACCTACTGCGAACAAGGTGTCTGTCCAGCCGCGAAGTTGAAGCAACGATGGCGACAAGTCAGACAGTCACGCCAGCAGGTGGGCCACAACTGAATAGACGGACGGTTATATGCTTGAGAATGCCCAGCGGTGAATGTTTGAAAAAGATGTGTCAGCGCCGCAATCCATTATAGCACACATATGCATGACTGCTTAATCATCAGTAAATCTCCACATTACTTATGAACACTTAAATGCACTTATTCACTTTATTCAAGTATATAAGTATACAAGTATTGCTCAAGTAGCCATTAAGTGTGCTAAGTGTCCAAGTGGAACCGCCCAGTCACGATGAAGAATTGTGTCAACACCAGGAGTCGAACTCGCGACCACCTGTGGTTACCAAAAAACGGTAGCGACAGTGAACTAACCGTTAGACCACACGACCTCAACAAGCTATCAGCGCTACAGATATATGACTACATACTAGATCGGTAGGTTGAAAAATTTGCACAAGTCCACATTTGTGTCCGACATGCTGTTCAACTCCACACCACCGGTACATCACCCACCAACATTGTCACCCATACATCCCCATACTACCGCCCACATCACAGTCCAATACACGCACTCGCACAGCCACGTCCCGTTCGCTCGCTGCATCCAACCAACGTCCAACCGTTTCGCATGCGACCCAGATCTCAGTCAACAGAAAAAGATGTAAAAAAGACAAGTACCTCCTCATTCAACCCGTTCACTGCACCCACCACCCTCCCAGCCTCGAGTGACCTGGTCGTCCACCTCGCCTAGGTCCTACTGTGCCCATTCATGCGTCCCCGCTTGCATGCGAGCCAGCGCTCACTCAACAAAAGGAAAAAAATAAAAAGATAAGTGCCGTCCCGTTCGACCCGTTCACCGTACCCACCCCCCTCAGCCTTCTCCCTCTCCCTCTTCACAACAACGATGCGCAGCAACGATGACGATGGTGGCACGTCGATCGCACCAGCCCATGCCACCAGATGCGATGGCGACGCCACACGGCGCACGCAATGATGATGACACGACACGCCAGCGCTCACTCATTAAAAGAAAAAAGAAAAAAAGATAAGTACTACCGTTCCGTTTGACCTGTTCACCATACCCACTGCCCCTCAGCCCTCTCCCTCTCCCTCTCCACAACAACCATGGCTCAACATGACACGCGCAGCAACGATGACAATGGCAGCACGTCAATCGCACCAGCTCGTGCCACCAGACACGACGACGGCAATGGCAACGGCCCGATGTGACCCGCACAGCAATGACGACGACGAGAGTCCCATGTCGACGGGACCACCCTGCACATGCTACCAGACACGACAGTGACACCACGCCACACACGCAACCCGTGCACATGCCACAACGGCAATACGACGCGGTGTCCACAGCAACAATGACAACGACGATGGCAACGACGGCACCACTGTGCCCGTGCCACCAGACGTGACGATGCACGCAAGTGACGCAACGACAGCGACGGCGAGGACGGTGCCACGTCGACGGCACTACCGGATGTATGCCACCAGAGGCGACAGCGATGCCACGCAATGCACGCAACCCATGCGCATGCCACCAAAAGCGGCAATGGCAACAGTGACGATGCACACTGGTAGCAATGATAGTGACGCAACGTCCGCAGCAATGACAACGACAACTGCGACAGCGACAATGGTACCACTGTGCCCGTGCCACCAGATGCGACCATGATGACGCCACACGACACGTGCGCACCGTTGCCCAGGGCATGTTCGAGCCGCGGGGATCATCCAGATGGTGAGCTGCAGGGGATGGCGGGTCGCGGTATGGTAGGCAGATGGGGGCATGTTATTACTTAGTCACTTAATCACTTGTTTTTACTTGGGTACTTGAAATAGGTCATTTGCGAGAATGTGCGCTCAAGTGCGTAAGTGCTGATAAGTACGAAATAAGTGTGAAATAAGTGTATTTCAAGTATGGAGATCTGCTTGAAATGCTTGAAATTTACTTGGACCATATGGGTCGCCAAGCCGGTATAAGTAACTTTAAGTAAGCTTCAAGCGAGGTTAAGTAATGTGTAGATTTGCTGATGATGTGTGCCCGATGCGGTGGAGACCAATTGTCTGAAGACTATGTAGACGTGGTCAATTGAGGCGCCTCCAATGAGAGACTGCCTGTTGCGTGTGAGCTGTCCAATACGACCCTGACAACTAGAGGCAGGTCAGAAAATAGAAGGCTCTTGGGGCGCACAATGGAACATACAGTGAAGGAGTGCCCAGCAATCAACAAGCCTCCGCCAAGGACATGAGCAGGAGTGGTATGTGCCAATCCCTGTACATGGCTGGTAACATCCCAGACCCAGTTGAGGATTCTACGGGCAGTCTTTTTCAGGGACATTGTATGCACTTTCACCGATGGTGTCGAGGAGGAGTGAGTCAGACATGCATGCACACTTGATGGACTGAATTTATGTGTGGAAGGAGCATGCGAGTCAGTCATCCATGCAGGACGCAGCGATGACGTTGGAAGAACTTTGTGGTAATCAGTCAAGCATCGGAAGCGATAGCGATGGTGATGAATCGATGACGAATGACGCACGATGGTGTGAGCTTGCGTTGGAACCAGCTCACCTGCGAATTGTCGTCGCCTGGTCTCCTTACAGTGTTTCCTATTAGGAATGTTTATATATTTTACTAGCAGGAAAAGTTCTCAGGACATAGCCTCTCGTGCTGGACCAGGACAGTTGGTTTTCCTTCGTAGGTTTTTTCACGCGACCGACGATTGACCCTGACATCGCAGTTCGTCGCCATCAACGTGCTTTCCTTCAATACTCACATTCACACAGGACAATGAGTCACACTTTCACATGTCCCTTCAGCAATATAGGCAGCTCAATCTCTGTCCTTTGTCCAGTTCGCCAACAAAGCCAATCTGTGCTCTCCCTGCCTCTCCTCCTGCACAACTGGAGAGAAATCATCGACCTGTGGGTGGCTGCAGTGAATGCTGCAGACAGTATTTTTAACTACCGAATTGACCCATCTGTTACAATTGGTATATTCTCGACCCCTATGTTCGTTGGACTTAACGTTTTCTGCGCTAACAACAGACAATCTTATCTTATATCTTATCTTGATTCTAACCGCCCTTATCTCGTGTGTCATAGTCGCCTCACTCCCTTCACTCCGTTTCACGCGCGAGACTTCTCATCTTTCCCGTTTCACATTATGTTTCACCTCCGTCTCTTCTTATGTTTCACCATTTCACAAGAAGCATTTGATCACACTTCTATTCCATTCCTTGATACATGCGTTTCACTTGTGTTACACTTCGCTTCCATTCTGCCACACTGCATATTGACCTCATGCGTTTCACTTCTGTTTCACCCTATGCCCTTTTCCCCTTCTGTTCCCAGATTGTTAGATACGGTCACAACATGTACATACCTCTAGTAGGTACTTAAGGCTCGATGCCAGTGCCAGAGAACTCCAGTCTAGTTCTCTTGGTGTTTTCCCCTAAAGCACTATAAGAAGGACTCTATTGGCCTGACAAGCCTCCTCTCCATTTGCCTCTTAAGTCTATGGCTATCTTTTGGCAACCTAAGGGAGCTACACTCTAGGGTTGTTTCACCATCACCCTCTTTTGTTTTTTCTCCCGAGGTAGCTCAGGCCATCCACCAACTGTGGAAAGATCCAATAATCCCAACACTTATGGATCGCTGTAGTGAATTCCACCTAATTGACAGCGCTGTTTAGTCAGTTATGACCTCACCTCATCCTTACTATCCTCACTCCACCGCCTCAGTTTCTTCACCAAGGTCCTACGCATAGGTTTGCCAAATTACCTACCAACATTAGACGACATTCTAAGAGCCTGTCTAAAGACAACGGGTATCACTGACGCCAGATTCACCATGGGACAACTTCAGTATGTCCTGCCATTTGGCCTGTCCAATCTCACCTCAACGCCATCTAGGATACACATCTTTGACGCCAGTGGTCAGCACTCTGAACGAAAGAAATGGATCCACTGCTTCAAAAGCGTTACCAGTATCGTTTTCTGCACAGCCCTAAGCGAGTACAATCAAGTATTGCTAGAAGAAAAGGATCGGGCAAGTACTCTGTATGTTATTTATAATTGAGCTCTCAACCGCCTTTATAGAACCGGATGACTGAGTCCCTTGCACTGTTTGAATCCGCTGTCAATTCCCCATGGTTTTCGAGAACACCCATAATCCTGTTCCTCAATAAGATTGATGTTTTCAAGACCAAGCTGCCAAAGGCATGTTTCTTAACCATCACATCCTCTGTTTTCTCACACACCTTCAGGTCCCACTGCAGAGATACTTTTCAGACTACACTGGTGGTTCCGATGTCAACAAGGCGGCCAAGTACATTCTCTGGAAATTCATGCAAACAAATTGTGCACACCTCTCAGTCCATCCCCAGTACATTTCGTGCTTTTGAGGTCTCCTCCCTAGCTCATACCAGTGATCAGTCTAATACAAGCAACAGACGCGACGAACGTTCGTTTAGTGTTTGCAGCAATGAAGGACACAATCCAACACAATTTGTTGAAGGACTCAGGCATTCTGTAGTTTTATTTTTACCTTCACCTCGTTCTTCATTTCATTCCTTTTTCCTTCATTGTTCTCCCCGTTCTGTTTGTGCTACAACTCATGTTCGCTGTCTATTGGTAAGGACTCCTTTGTTCATGATCATTGCTGTCTCCTTCGCAGACTATTCCCCCATTGACAGCTTGCATATATTTTCATTTCAGTTCCCTAGCATGTCTCGTGTTCTCGTGTCATATCAACGTTATATACTATGCTCCTGATCTGGGCTAGTTGAGGGTGTGCTCTTGTCATTTTATGACTAACAATCTTGCGATCTTGCACGGAGTGCTGCCAAGCGAGTAGGTGAGAATTAGTACGGAATGAAACAGTTAGCTGATCATAGAACCACAAGTCTCAACCTAGACCATTGTACTCAGTGACTTGTCTTTTATAGCCTGTTACACGCCAATTCCAGTTTGTGATCTCTGAAATAGCCCTGCAAGCAGTGCCATTGAACTAAGAACTCCCCACATCAAAGAGCCTGTGGACAAGCGCCACGAGTACCAGCGATGGCTTGAGCCTGCCACCCGCGCTCATCACACCAAACCTCCCCACCTTTGCATACACGTTCGCCATGGGAACGCCCCAGAGGAACAACCACTTGAACAGCCATGTCCAGCCCCAAATACCATCTACCACAACTGGGGGTGGCCTGGGTACATCCATCTTCATATTGTGCACATCTCGCTGATGCTGACTGGCTTGCCCAGCTAGTGAGTGCTGCACTCCGACTTGTTTTGGATCATAGTACACATCGCTTGTTATTTATTATGTCACTCCAGATATTAGTCGTCATTTCCTGCAATTTAGCGAGCTCCAGGGATCTCCAGGCAACAGCTCAGCGTCAGGTGTTGGACATCCTTTCCAAACAGATTGTACCTGTGTCTGAAGCCAGCGCTGCAGGTACAGGCACGAATTTTGAGCTATATCGTATGGGACTCGAAGTGCTGCATCACATACTCCAAGCGTCCAGACATACACTTGTCGTCAGATGGGGTAGTATATCCGAAGTGCTTGGTAGTGTCTGCAAACCACCCGCGCTGGCGCGCACGGTCTCTACTAGCAGCAACTCAGTGAGTACATTGTCGTTGCAAGATCATCGTCCCAGGCCACTTCTGCTGGGGTACAGCAATGAATGGGGATATACGGCGCTCATCGAGATCGCGTTCCAGTTGCTAAAGCTGGTGTGCAATTTGGCGTCATCGTTCTCTCCAGAGGACCTTCGACTGCACATCAGCATGTTGGGTCAATTTGGGTCAGCAGGTGGATACGAATGTCGCATTCACAGCAGCTAAGAGCTTGCTCTGGAGTGTCTCCGACTCAATATAGTCCAAACAGAAAGACGTGAAAGAAGAACCCGAGTATAGCACATTGTGGACGTTCCTCCTCCTCGAAGTCCTCAGTTCGTGTACCAATGCCCAGCTCGAGATTTGCATCAGCGTCATTCAGACATTGTTTTGTGCCATGCAGCTCTACAGCGCAATACTCAGTCTCGACACACGGAAGACTGCATGTGGAAGATCACGTTCCCGTTGTTAGGTGTGATTTTGCTCTGGACCCAACAAATTCCTCCCCACCTTTGGCGCACCCACCAGGCCCAATGCCGGATCAGGCCTGGGACAAATCGAAAAGTCTGGCATTGCAATCGATTGGGTCGATCATCAAAGGGTTTGTCACGTCGAAGGGTCATGCACCTCTCGACTTTCTTGGACACTTGGAAGTTCTTTGTCGCACACACCCAGGATATGGTTCTCTTAGACCGCCGACCGCTCAGTACGCCTGCTTTGCAGTGCCTCAACAAGGCTGTTGGATCATTTCCCACGGCTGCGGATAAAGCCGTGGGGCCTCGCATCATAGAGGCGTTGGAGCATGCATGGCTGGCCTGGAACGATATTGGGGGTGTGGTATTACAGGACAACGTGCCACATTTCTCGCCACGGCAGGATCACACCGTGCGTTTACGCAGGAAAGCTTGGTGGCATTTCTTGGTGTCATTTAGCATATATTTAGCATATGCATAGGGAGTGGTCGTTGGCGCTGTTGACGCGTCTTATGGAGATTTTGAAAGGTGGACTCTGCTCGCCAGTGGATGGTGGATTCATTCGTTATGGCTGACGCATGAATGATAGGTGTCCTCACATACCCCAACTCTCCGGATTACAGGCCAGACGTGGTCGCACTGATGCCAGTGCAGTTGGGTGAGAAAACGGTAGTATCGCTTGATATCATTGTCCAAGCCATCGACCTCACCGAGTCAGGTGTACCATCATTGATCATGCGCGATCTTGCTGAATTCAGCTCTCTAGTATTCCTTGCGGGATGCCACACGCACGCCACGCTTGTGCCTACCCCTGAAACGCCCGTTACGCCTTCACAGTCGGCCATGTGCAAGCACGTTGTGTATATTGGGCTGTCAAAACAGACGATTCTGACACTTGTCGAGCTATATACGTGGTTCAAGTCTCATGCCAAGATATATGAGGACGGGACGCTCGAAACCATTCTTTCGGTGAGTGAGTCCTCACATTGTCACTGCCTGGATTCTCATTCATTTTTATTGTGTATTGGACTAGGCCTATGGGATTCCGGTCAAGCTCAAGTATGGGTGTCCAGTGCCATCCAAGTTTGGCAAAGATGTGCCACTGTGGAAGACAGTGATGGCATGTTTCTTGCGTATCGTGATGGAATGTGTGGCAGCCTTGTTGAGGCTCTGGGAAGGGTGCGTTTTTTCGGTGTGTTGTTGCTGAGGGGTGCACTCACTTTGAGATTGCGCGCTAGCAGTATCGAATATGTGGGTTGAAGCTATCTGAAGGCAGATTATTAATAGTTTCCAGGGTGGTATCCTTGTGGATTGGTACGTGGTCCATGATCGAGTGGCGTCAATCTATTTCCTGACCAAACATTTTGCCCCAGCTCTCTAGCAGAGACGTTTAGCCTAAAGGAACAAGAGATGGAAGAGAACTTTGACCTTGCACTGATCAGCTCACTTGAGATCGATCTTTTTTTTTGCTCCTCACTTGGGCAGCCCTCGCATCCTGGACTATCTCGTTGGTCAACTCGCCAAGATCCTTCACCAAGGTAGCCAATTGTACAAGTTCCCATTTCACACTCCGCGTTCGAGCTTGCTGGGTACTGGAGCAGCGTGGGTTCGTCGCGCAACTCGCGGGAGGCATTTGAAAAGTTGGATTTGGAGAGCATGCAGAGTGCAGTGACAGAAGAGGTTGTTCCAAGGGTGCGGTTTTCATATTGGTGTTTTGACTTGCTGTTTTTGATTTGCTCCAATGTGACCAATGGTGTGTGTTGGTTTTGATTGCTGGTGTGGTCATTTTGATGGTGCTGATGGTTCTGATGTCCCGAATGTAGACCAGGAGACGTCGAGGTGGAGGGTGGCTGCATTGCATTTGCTGTCATTGCTGGATTGGTACAAGATGGCCATGGTGGGTTATATCGCAGATGAGGTGCTCCGCAGTAGTTTTCCATTCCCAAGGTGATTGCGATGGTCCGCGATGTGGGTCACTGATTGTAAATTGGACTATATAGGGTCTGTGAGGACGAACTGCTCTACGTGTTATGCAAACTGCTGGATCTATGGCTGCAGACGGGAGCCCTCTGGGCCATGTTTATCCGACTCGCTGTCTACAAACAGTGCATCCCCACCTGGTATGTATTTATTTTTTTTGCTTGTTGGATCTCGGGGTCAGCTATCTGCCCCTCATCTCTTCTGACAACGGACCTCACGATGTGGAAGCTGTTGTGGACACCTTTGGGAAGTAGTCAATGGCACTCTCTGTGTCCGCACTCAGTTCAAGGGGCGATCTTTCTCTTGTGGAGAGTCAAGGCGGGTCTGCTCGATTGACCCCAATGCTGGACGGCCATCCTAGCCAGCGTACGTCTGCGTTGGAAGCGGGTACGCTTTCTGTGATGAAGAATGTGATGGAACGGTTGGTTAGTGCGATTTCACGCGATGCGATCGACAGGACTGAGGTGTGGAAAACGGTCGCATTCATACTCCTCAATTCTCTCGCACACCTTTGTTGGGCAGACAAGTCCTGCACATTGTTGTCACCCGTGGTGAGGTACAGCTTGTTGTCCAACTTTGTGAGGGGGTTGAAGGAGGCGGAGATGCACTTGCAGTATGTGTTGAGATCCAGGTGAGTTTGTGCTATGCCTTTTGCTTTTTTCATTGTTGAGATCATATTTTGGATTGCAAATTACCTGAATCCACTGCGCGTGTATTGAAGCCAAGGTGTTGCTGTTCTTGCAGATGGCACAGATTGTCCCCATCTTGTCACAGTGCGAGTATTCGGATACAAGGACCAGTCGTTCACGGGTATATGTGTCAGTGTTGCCGCCCTGATTTGCTGTTTGGGCTGACGCTGCTGCCAGACCAAGATTTGTTTTTGCCTTGCGCAATCCAGCGGTACAACCAACTATTTATGCGCAGCTCGTTGTAGCCATGCTGGCTTTGTTGGGTGCGAATCACGCGACGGCACACAATCCAGTATGTGGCGTTTCTCATGCCCAATGGGCTGTGGATCTCATTTCACAGGCCCACCCTGTGACATGTTCCCTATGTGTATAGCTACATTCCATACACTCACCGCTTAGTGTCATTCCCATCCCTTCCTTATATATATGTATATACAGTTTGATTGTTTTACAAGATAATCTTTTCTCAATCCAATAGTATACTACCCAATGTTTTTATCTTCTCCAACCATTATTCATATTCATATGGTAATACTACCCTGTTCTTCCTTTGTGATCAGTAGTAGAGCAACCGCTTCTTGGATTGTGAAGCCACACCATCCACCTGGGTTCAAATCGGTCTACTCCAAGAAAAAAAGTGGGTTCCCTAATGAAACGGACAAGCGATCAGACGACACTTTGGACCATTGTCAAAGTGAGACTCACCTAGGCGAACATTGCTTGGCGATGCGTTCAGCGACTGACTCAGGCTGATCCCAGGACCGATGGTGTCATGTCTTGGTTCTGCCAGTTGGAGCTAAAATGCACGCAAGATGGCTTGCACAGTGAAGTGTGGTTCTCGAACCCGAATCACACGTTTCAAAGAGCGGTACCAATGACAGAAGGTTGCCCTAAGGTACCTTGCGGTACACATAAATGAATCAGACCTGCCCGTGAGCAAGCCAACTCGACGTGGGACAAACATGAGTATTGCATTTGCAGCACATGACCTCATGTTTTGGATCCTCTGTGGGTACTTCAAGCTCAGCCCTGGCATTCGGCAGGTGACGAATCTCACATATTTTTGCGTCAATTGGACTTGTTTTCATGGCCCCAGTACTCACAGAGATGTTGTCTATTTCACGGAAACAATGAATTAGAATTTACAGAAACTGGACTACTTAGCATCCCATCTGGTATGTTTCTACCATTGCTTCGATTCCACACGGTGAAATGGACTCTTTGACCGACTCGGAGGTCATGACAAAGGTGGCTTTTAGTTTAGTCAGCACAGCTGACATGACCCAGGGGTTCGCCGCAAGCGATCCACTTACATACAAGCTGTGCGCATGTAAAAATCCCCGATTAACCTGATGCTTGACATGCTCTCTTAGTCTTAATGGCCTAGTGGTGCTGGCTGCAAACACCTTCTATAAAGCCAAGCTCATCATATTCTAGGGAAGCTGTATCTGCGGGCCTCGAATATGGCATCACTCCCAAAGACCATGTCATCACTGCCTACCACTGTCACCCCTTCGCAATAATGTGCGGGGGTACCACCAAAGGCGTCCTCACCAAGCTTCCTGGTCATCAGGATGGCATATCCCATGGAAAGGGTAGTTCTATGCATATCTTCATCCTCTCCTTCTCTGGTGGGTAACGGTATTGTTGGTGTCCAAGTCCCCATTGGCGCTGGTCTTGCCTTTGCCCAAAAATACCTCGGCAATGGGACTGCCATGGTTGCCCTGTACAGTGATGGTCTGAGCAACCAGGTCAATGTTGGAGTAAATCATTCACTATGACCACTTACCTAATATGTACTTATTGTAATCACATCGCCTGTATCTCTTTCTTCGTCCGCTATCACTAATAACATCTGCCATTGATCATCATGCCTCACCAGCAAGTTGTGCTCCCAGCATACAATTTTTCAACAGTTCAAGTCTTGAGGTGTTCAATGTGGTGGTGTAAATCAGCTTTATCTGCAGGCTGCAGCAACAGACTGACCATGTGCGCACTAACAGGCAAAGCTCTGAGACCTCCCTTGCAGCTCTGTCTGTGAGAACAACAAGTACGGTATGGGTACATCAGGCCAAAGTGCAGTTCCTCCAACACCGAGTACTTTACCTGTGGGGTGACAAGATCCCTGGTATCCAGGTCCATCCCATTCGTTGACCCACACCGCACCACATCATTCATGCAAATGACCCATACACACAGGTCAACGGTATTGGACATCATTGCATCCAAGCATGCCGCCAAGTTCGCTCACAACTGGGTCATTGGTAACGGCCCACTTTTGATGGAGTTTGTCACCTATTGCTATGGGTGGTGGTTTGACGATAAGTATCAATTTAGGAAGAAAGCTTGGTGAATGTGCGCAAGCAGATGGAATAATGAATTCAGTGATGGCTTTGTGTTGGAACTCAGCTGGTGCACGCGACAACAAGCCGAGCTTTCGATAGTACCAACTTACTCATCATATGAAATTGGTACTATGAGTATATAAACTAGATAGCGGAGATCCAATAAAATCAGCACCTATCTACCCGATCTCTCATCAGACTGATCCATCCACACTCGACCTTGTACCGACACACTGCTAGCAAGGTCTATACTATACGAGACTCATTACGTAAACTATTACGTAAACTTCCCACACAGTCTATCTGCCCTATCTACTACTCATAGCCTCCTAGACTTTGCATTGCTTTTTGTGTGACTGTGCCACTGCTAGTACATAAGGCTCGACCCCCTGAAAAACGAAGCATGCGCAGAAAGAGAGGACCGTGGGAAGAAGATGCCTGGAAAGGAAGTCGCGTCCGTGCGTCCGTGGGAAGAAAGACCCAGAGGGTCTGGTTTTGGGAGTAGATGGTTGGTACTCCAGTGATACGCTGTGACTGCCAAGTCGTTCCCTTTGGTTTGTGCGACCAGCAGACAAGTACCATCGGGTGTCGAGCTTACACTGTATGGCACCTTCTCGAGTTGGAGTGTAGCAGGTCTGGTCATTCCCGTCCCTCGTCAGCGGGGTGCGCGCGAAATTAAGGAACCAAGATCAAACACACCGAAACTGTAGCGTCACTAAAGAAAACACTCTCGCTTGCGCCTGTGAACCCACGAGGAGTAATTCTTAGCTTCCGCTCACAAAGCATGCAAGGCGAATAGACGCTGCATCGTTATACCACGCATGCAAGTTGATCGCGCTGCCCAACGCCTGAAATCCACGTGCGTCGTCGAACAAGAAAATGTGGAGTAGGAGCTGTGAACGCGGGAGATCAACAACACAGGTGTAGTAAGGTAGCGATCACGTACCTTGTCCGATGACACCACCGCTAGCAGCTTCTTCGACTCGTCATATGCCAGCAGAAACTCCTGCCCAATCTTTTCACAATTGAGTGACTTCCCACAGCTGCGCGAAGTGGCACCGTCTATAGCCTCCAGTCGATCGAGATAGACACTCAAGTTCCCTGCACGACCAGTGACGACCAATAAGAGTCTTTCGCCTTCGAGCAACTGCGCTCGCCTTCTCGAAACGAAGGCAGAGTTCAGCTCGAGTTAAACAAATCAACCCAAGGAAACAGAAATTCACACCACAGAATAATCCAATGGCAATGTAAACCGGTGACTGAATTTGAACCGTGGTGAAGGGGTGGCGCTTGGGTTCAGTTGCAGCTTGTGTTGATCTTGTGTTGTCAGGTTCATCAGGTGCGCTGTATATATTGCCATCGAGTCTTGTTGTGACGTTCGCGAACCCCAGATTCGATACGACGTTGAAGAATAGAAGCCTAACAGAGCTGATGTTGACTGCAGTGCGTGCCAACGAGACAACCACTCATCATAATAGTCCTTTCGAACCTCTGCCTTGTCTATGAGCAACGTATGCCTACGAACGCCAGTCTCGGGTCACGGTCAACCAATGAGAACGAGCCGAATACGCACGAGTACATGCTTTGTGAAGACAAATCGTTCACATGCTTGATCAGATTCACTCTGAACTTGGCCAGCTCCTCCTCCACTCTCTCTGAACTCTCGTGCTTGATCCGAGCTGTACACTCTGTCTCTTGTATCCCGTGCACTGTCGGCATGAGCGTCTTTACCATCCTCTTGATGCCGACCTCCAGGTGCTCAAAAGCGTGGAGTTTTGCCCGCTCTGCCCATATTCTGAATTGGGGAATACGCTGAGCGTACCGCTGCACATCCTGCCCCAACTGAGCCAAAAATTGATTGTCAGAGACCTGCGCTGCCGCATGTGTCGCGCGGCGAACGAGATCGTCCACCACACTTTCGGTAACGTTCTCCCCCGAAAACACCTTCCATGTAGACTGAAGAACGGAAACCCACGTCGTGGGGTTCAAACTCAATCTTGAGTTATTCTGCTTGCCAATTCCGCTATTCCCTTTTACATTCACCTTGACTTGCTCCACCTCTCCGTCCAAAACAGCCTCCTAGATCTGCAGACATGTTTGCTTATCCAGGTTCAGAGATTTCCTTCTCAACAGCAGAACTAGTGCCTTGAACAAACCAATACGGTCCTTAGCAATTTGAAATTCTTGGTGCTTGTTGGAAATATTCTGGAAGTCCTTGCTCAGTTGCTGCGTGACCTTGTCATTTGCTTTCGGGTAGAGCGTCAGGATCTTGGAGAGGGATTCTGAAGTTGTAGATCAACATGCATGGATCCCAACCCTCGAAGCGAACCATCACATACCTGGATTATCCACAGGTTTCTCTCCTTCATCCTCATGATAAGCAAATGCCCCTCGATCAAAGGATCTACCACATTTTGGTATGGGTACACGGACAATGAATGCCAAGCACCATACTCACAGATACAATCGCAGAACCTCGTCTAGAGCTGCCTCAAATAGTGACCTTTGGAGCTCAGGTAACTCCGTTTGCAATTTCGCCAACGTGTTCGCAGTCCCCGTCTTGGCGTGCATTCCGGACATACGTCAGGCGGCGCTAGAATCCTGTTTCCAGCGCCTGCATTCACCCGGAAATCGTTTCTCAAGCCTGGAGCGAACCAAGATCGCTTGCGCCCCATCGTTCAGCGCTTCGTTCAGGCGGAGGCAGTCGGATGCCCTATCAACCCCAAAAAGACGAGCGGTGAGGGCGCGATCGCCATGAAATAAGACGTGCACTCACAACAATAGTTCAAGTGGCATGGCCGCGATCGTAGGTGCTTTGAAACTGTCCCCCAAGACCCTCGCCCCTTGATATTCTACAGTCATAAATCCTTGGATCGTCTCACCAAAGAGCAGGAATGGTGCGACAGCTGGAGGTTTCGTCGCATCCGGGTCTTCGGGAGGTGCTTCTGGAAATGCAATCACCTGCGAGACAGCCTGAAGTTGTAATCCCATGTGCGCGCCACACTTGTCAGCTGAGACGCCTGTTGCAGAAGCAGGACAAACTGACCTTGAAACCCTTGCGAACCGTCAC
>JBBPRR010000562.1:0-20358 GCA_038093115.1 Hortiboletus flavorubellus | reverse complement strand
AGGGGCTATCATTCCCTATGGTATCAAGGGGTATTGTCCACAGGGAGCTGTGGAAATTCTGTTTCTCGGGTGACTGCTTTGCTATGTTCGTGCATGGAACTTGTTTCGTGCAGGTCACTGCGTTTCGTGAACATCCGATAGCCATTTGTGTGTCATGTAAGCAGTGAGGTGGTGGATTTTTTCACGAGTCTCGAATCCAAGTGTGTCACCTGACCATGGTAAGCTCCCAAGCATTATGTATGCTTGTTGAACGAGTTCGTGACTATTGTTTGCATTAGCCTTCCTCCATGAATGACTCCGTTGCTTAAGAATTTGCTCAACAGTGATCCATGGTGGCTGGATGATGTCATGTAGGTGGGAGACCTCAAGCCAATATGAGATGATCCAAAGTGGAAGCCGGTAAGAGGTGACCATTGGATTGACAAGATGAGCACACTGAACTGAGTAAACAGTGGACGTCAGTGTGGCAGCATTGCAGAGGAGCATATCAATGACGTCTGAAGGGGGAATAGGTATAGCCTTGATCACTTGAATGTCTTCAATGTTTGGCTGATCAAAACTAAAGTAGGTAGATGGGGGTGTATGAGTTTTGGATGAAATGACTGGAGATGGAAGCACGAATTCAAGAAAACCAAGGATTGATAGGCTTGGACTTGGAAGTAGGCATGCAACCGCAGTAGCAGGCATAGTCAGTGCTGTCGGAATGGTTGTTGGCATTGGAATGAGATTGGACAATGCGATACAGAGTGTCGAGTGTTGGGACTCAGGCTGGTATAGAGTAACGCTGTTAAAATTTTCTCTTCACATCAAAGAATGGAGTTATGGCGCTGCATTGGCACATGCTATAAGCTCATAATAAGATTGCTGTATCCATTCCAAGCTATACTTCCAAGGTACTTATGACAAACATATGACGAAATCTTCCTTTGCCGTCATGCTTCCCAGCCGATGACGAAATTAACAAAGACAAAATTTCCCCGGCGTAACGCGTCACAGCTGCTGACGACGAACGAAAGATTTGGTCAGTCATGTCACGCGTCACAGGGGCTGACGAATTGATCGAAATGGTACAGTATTAACCACTACACCACAGAGCCTTGCGTAAAATATAACATTGGATTTATATGACTAGTATATCTGTAACCTTGGCTGTTGTAACATTTTTTAGTCTGCTTTCAACACACTTCCAATACACTTTTCAGGTTAGATTAAGAAGTATTGCTGCAAAGTCCTGGACAAGATCATGGGTGCTAATTATTACTGACTATATTAGAGTGTTTAATTATTAGTGACACCACCCTGTCCTTGAAAAGAAAAGACCACACAATCAATGACAAGAGCACTTATTTCCTTGTGATTGTTGACACAGTCACTTTTAAAAAGTGACTTTACTTCCCTCAGTGAGAGTCGCTGACGTTTACCCTTGTCACGCTATACCAGTACTCGCTGATAAAGGAACGTGACACCTGCGTGAGAGGGCCGCACAGGACAGAGCCAGGGGAATGGACAGGGAAACCTAATCTCTTGGGGATTGTAAGGCTAATACGGCGCCGAAGCAGTATTGCTACGACGCTGCCCCTGTTTTCAACTGCTTCGCATTCCCTTTCCTTATTGTATCCTTATTACCCGACCCCTTTGGTGGTCCGGGTGAATAGCACCAGCAACCCACTGTGAGTACTTGGTCGTCGGAGAGGTAGATATATTTTTCCCTCCCAAGACGTGCACCCCATATCATACTGTAGACGCAGTCAACCATTTCGGGCAAGTTCGCACGGGGTTCCGAATATCCGCAACTTTGAACACCAACATCCTCGTTGCCGTCACCATCGCTGTGTGGACATGTCCTCGACAAAGACAAAACCCGAAAATGACTTGCTCAACCCGCGCACGACCACCTACGAGTTCTTGGGCCCGCTTGGCGCCTTCCTTATCACTGTGGGTGTACCCATTATGACCTACCTCCTCTACTTTGGTTGCTCCGAATCTGCTGGTGCTTGTCCACCTTCCTACGTCCTCTCCCCCTCTCTCTTGGCTGCACATGTACAGGAATCCGTTACCAGCAAGCAGTGGTGGGCCAGTATCTGGGACACAGAAGCCGCGTTGATTTACTTGGCTTGGTATGCTTTCTGTGTCGTCGCGTGGGCTGTCTTGCCGGGAGATTGGATAGAAGGTGCCACGATGAGAAATGGAGAGAAAAAAAAGTACAAGATCAATGGTACCTCTCACAGTTTTACCGCGTGAAAGTGTCATTGACTCATTGTCCTGTGTCGTACAGCATTCTCGACCTTCCTCCTCGCTTTGGGCATCACCACCGGTTACATCATCCGTTATGGTCCAGAGTCATTCACCTTTATCTACGATAAATGGCTCGGTTTCCTTACCGCTTCCCTCATCATGTCCATCGTGCAAGGGTTGGCGGTGTATGCTGGTTCTTTTAGAGAAGGCGCGTTACTGGCGCTTGGCGGTAACTCCGGTAACCCAATCTACGATGTCTTTTTTTTCTCTTCTCTTTCCTCTCAATATGTCTGACGTACATTCTTTTAGTTTTACATCGGTCGTGAACTGAACCCCTCCATCGGCTCATTCGACATCAAGTCGTTCAACGAGCTCCGTCCCGGGCTTATCCTCTGGGTCCTCATCGACATTAGCATGGTGTGTGCGCAAGCCGCAAGGCGTGGTGGTTGGGAAAACGTCACGTGGAGCATGTGGCTCGTCCTTGCCTTCCAGAGTTTCTATGTCGGAGATGGCTTATACAATGAGGTGAGTGACCCTGATCGTCTCCTTTCGCTGCAAGGTGCTAATACACTTGCAGCCAGCCGTATTCACAACCATGGATATCACAACTGACGGGTTCGGATTCATGCTCTCTGTTGGCGACCTTACCTGGGTACCCTTTGTGTACTCGCTCCAGGCACGTTACCTTGTCTTCAGGCCCGTAGAACTCGGTGCTGCGAGTACTGTCGGCATCTTGGCTGTCAATGCCCTGGGTTATTGGATCTTCAGGGACGCCAATGGGGAGAAGAATGACTTCAGAAATGGCAAGAACCCAAAGAGTGGGTGGTTGTCTTCTGTGACGGTTTCGGTGACTGACGATCAAGGAAATAGACCTAAAATACATGACGACGGAGAAGGGATCGAAATTGCTCACGTCGGGATGGTGGGGGCGATCACGCCACCCAAACTATTTGTACGGTTTTAAAGTCTTTTTCTGGACAAGATTTTACTGATTTACTCCCTATTTCATAGCGGTGACCTCCTCATGGCATTTGCATGGTCTCTCCCAACGGGATTTGAGACCCCCATCACGTATTTCTACGTCGTCTACTTTGCGGTATTGCTCGTTCATAGGCAGAAGAGGGACGACGAGAACTGTGAAAAGAAGTGCGTATCAAGTTAAATTTACTTGTCGTTCTGACGTGACTTGGCTGACACCCATTGCAGGTATGGAAAGGACTGGGAAAAGTACAAGCAGCTCGTCCCCTACCGTATTGTTCCATACGTGTATTGAGTTCACGTCGCCCGTTTGAACCAGGACGCTTGTCACACCGATACAGGAAAACCAGTAGCGATTCGACAAATTAATGAAAATGCGCGAGCCCTGTGGCCCGTATTACGACGTTTCACTCGTCAGGCAGTGACTGGTGACTCCAGAGCCATTCTGTTTTGCTCGTGTGTGTCCTCCAATTGTCCGCTTCTGGCACGAAATTGGTTAGAGAGACTCATCTTGATGTGACTGATTGATATCAATTTGGTTAGCTCGCCGCATGGGTCCCAAGTGCATTATCCCAAGCTTGAACGCCAGTTAACGTCCCCGCAGCTGTGCTTCTCGCTTCGAGTAACACAATCATCTCCGACGTCAAGATCTGGTTCAGTACGTTTCTAGTATCACTGCCGTTCGCGTAGTGAACACTCGTTGTACACTACAGGTATTGACTCCACGTTTGGCTTTGGTTCCGTCATGTCCGAGTATCTGCTCAAGATCGGACACAAAGTTGTCGCCATGCTCCGCAAACCCGAGGTCCTCTCCGCCCCGACAGCGCGCTACTCCCCCACTCAGCTCGTCTTTGTCAGAGTGACCAATAATGCGGGTATGTGCATCGTAGGTGAAGCCCACTCCTTGGACGAGACAGACGCTCGGGACATACTTGGTGTCAGCTTCCGGGGTGCGGTTCGCGTAACCAAAGAAGTTGTGCTATTCTTTCAATAGGTCAATAAACCAATAGGGGGGAGGTTGTTGCAGGTTTCCTCCAGACTCTTCCACGGGGGCCGTGGCCTGTGCATTCTACCATGCTTTGTTCGTACGGTCCTACGTTAATCCTGGTATAACGGTGATTGATACTGAAAACAGAAAGTGCGGTAGGCCACCGGCGATCGATCGTCTTTGAGTGCGAAGCTCGTCCAGCTGTCTCTAGCTTTGAAAAGTCCCAGAGAATGTCTTGCCGACGAACTCGATTCAACATGGAACACCAGCGTTACTTGGCATTCACTTTCTCATTCACTCTGGTTATGTTTTAAATTGACCATTTACTTCACGGGGTCACGATTTCGGCCGATGCCGAACCGAGACCTCGTAGAGCAACTATCACGCTGCGACTCAGCACCCTGCATACACAGACCCGGCTCTACGTGGGTTGCAGGTTCGCAAGTTCTTTTCTTTGACAGAGCCGTTCGATGGCGACGCCACAAGAGTTGCGGTCGTGATCGAGAAGTTGTCCCGGTTCGAAGACACGGTTCCCGTCACACAGGAAGGTCGTAGCGGGCATGAGGAACAAGGCAAAGGGTCTATCAGAGGCGGCGGATAAGTATGAAAAGTTGGACTGACGGTTTCTACCACGACAATCGATTGACAGTGGTTTGGTACCTGAACTTTCGGGTCGTCGCCATTTGTGCCTGATTTCATTATGAGGCGTGCTCAACTCTCAGGTCGAGTCCCCAGGATCAGGTTAGTGTTGCTTTATCGAATCCCTCTGTGGATGGTGAAGATAGACATTCAAACCGGTTACTACCGGTGTGGTACCACTCGGAAATGACAAAGCGCAGTGGGTTCCCGAAAGGGTCACCCCTTGCTCGTTGGCCGATACTAGGAAGCCTCCCTATCCCCGTCCGCCTTCTCCCACTGTACCCCCGCAGTCAGCCTTTTGTTGAGTCGGCGCGCACACCTTGTGCTCCCTCTTTCGCTTACTCCCTTTGTCCGTTATAACTGGTAGTTCCTTAAATGACTCTGGAAAGGCAGCAGTCGGGTAGTGGCCTAGCCCCCTGACGAGAGGTTTCGCAGGCTCGACCGCACCCTACCGTGCCTGACGGACGCAACAAATAGGCCCGACAGCCCGGGTCGCTCTTTCTTCACACACTAACCACCCTCTAGGTCCGTGGCGAGGGTTTGCCCCCCACTTGGCCGACATAAGCGACGACGTTATTATGGTAGACCGCACCACGAAATTGAATGAGCACGACAGACTGACTACTTGGGCTGCCCAGCTTTTCATACGTGTGTGGTGTTCAGAAGCCATCCGTGCGGCGACCACAGCTCACACGAAGAAGGCAATATGGGTCGCTTCCTGTCGCAGTTGTGCGAGTGTTTCAAGGTTCCCTCAGGGGCCGCTATCGTCGGGGCTTCACGCACAAAACCGGAAAAGCTATCTCGTATTGATGTAGATTGGACTTGCTTTCCCGAGCTTCCTCAGGATGGTTCGTGGCCTTGCCCGCATTGCGTTATCGTCGTTGGTGTACACTGCGACAGCCACAAATACGAACGTGACAACACCAATTGTGGATCTTGGTTATGCGCAATACCAAGGATACTTTGATCCACAGACAAACATCACTAGTTTCTTGAGCATTCGCTATGCTGCTCCACCTCTTGGTCGGTGTCATAGACCTTCTGATTATCCCTACCCTTCTGCTTATGCTGACACACAGAATTTACCGCTCAGGAAATCTGAGGTTCCAACCACCTCAGCCACCGGTCCCCGAGTCTGGTGTACAACCCGCAACACAGAACCCAAATATGTGCTACCAAGCCGAAATTGGTATCAACATGACCTCCCAAGTCTCACCGTACGGATACAACAAACGACAGAGCACGACGCCAGCTGCTTCGGAAGATTGCTTGTTTCTCAAGTGAGTAGAGTGGTTCCAACATGATCGCAGAACACCTACAACCTGAATCCTGCCACCAGCGTCTTCGTTCCCGGAACAGTTCCCGCAGAACCAGTCGCTACGGGTGGGCTCCCCGTGTTGGTTTGGATTCACGGTGGAGGGTACGCGTCTCATCCTCGTACCTGAATGCGTATCACTGGATCTCGAAGTATAGCTACGGGTTTGGATACGCGGCTGCCTTCAATGGCGCCGATCTCGTCGCTGAATCCCTGAATACTATGATCGCCGTCGTTATTCAATACCGTCTGGGTGCATTCGGTATGCCCTCTGGCTCGGGGGATTATCTTGTCAGTCGATCTGATTCTCGCATTAGGTTTCCTCTCTGGAAACGAGATCAAAGCTCGGGGCGCTCTGAATGCTGGCCTCCGTGAGAAAAACAGTCGCTGTTCCCATCTTAAATTATACTCACAATCCCCAGTTGACCAAACCTTTGCGCTCCAATGGGTACAGGATTACGTAAGGCTTGTCATGCATGCCCATCATGTCTACTCACACCCATGACCGTATATTAGATCGGACTGTTTGGTGGTGACAAGGCACATGTCACGATATGGGGCGAATCCGCAGGTGCCGGCTCCGTTTTGCAACATATCGTCGCCAATGGGGGTAACACACAACCACCGCTTTTCAATGCTGCGATCACCAGTTCCACGTATTTGCCTCCTCAGTATTACTACAATGATCGGGTGCCTCAGGTAAACGTTGCATCTTCGTTCTTGTTTGGCAGAAAGCTTGCGAACTGATCGAGATTAGTTGTACTACAACGAGGTTGTCGCTATGACTGGGTAAGCCATCGTCTCACACCATGCATGCCCCATGAGCGCGTAGTAACGCCTTCTGTGTAGATGTAGTTCGAGCGCCGACACGTTCACGTGTCTACAGTCTGTGAAAGCGGAGACGCTCCAGGCTGCAAACTATGACATAACTAGCTCTGCTTTCTTTGGCACATTCGTCTTCGTTCCTGTGGTGGATGGCACGTTCATCCTCGAACGCCCAACCGTCACTCTTGCCAAGGGCAAGGTGAATGGAGTATGTGGCCACCTTCGGTACATCGCTGGCTAGTTGACATTCCCAAAGCAAGTACTACTCGCCTTCACCAATCAAAACGAGGGAAACATCTTCGTGGATACGAACGAGACACGCACGATCACAGATTACGTCCCTCAGCTTTTCCCAGACATGACGTATCTGCAGGTCCAAGAAACTGCGCACGTCTATCGAGACTACGGAACTGCCCTCGAGCAGGCCATCACGGTAGTGGGGGATTGTGAGTCAAAGCAACTTGGGTCGCGAAGAATTGTATCGCTTATTCGGACGTTGGTTGGTAGCCATCTTTGTTTGCCCGACGTACTACCTACTCCGGACATTCGCGGGTCGTTCGTGGAAGGTCAGTGTTCCAGACTCTATTGGCCGATGATTATACTTGATGGAACTGTCTTAGGGTTTCTTCGCAGTTCCACCTGCATACCATGGTAGTGGCGTCATATACTTCTTCTACAGGTACGCCTTCATGCTCTTCCTTAAGTCGTATTCTTAACCGGCGGTCTATCCCATCATGAAAGCGCGAGCAATCCTCCTCCCTACAACAATACGCAATTCATCACCGCCTTCTCGCAATCTTTTATGTCGCTCGCCAAGTACTACGACGTGAACACTAAATTCGATCCGACCAATATTACCCCCTACTGGGACAAGTACTTGATCGGAGAGACGGAGATGTTATTCAATCGTACTGAGGAAGGCATACCTGTCTTTATGTCGATCAAAACTGACCAAACATTAGTCGAACGGTGCGCGTACGTCTATTTTCTCGTGTTCGTTTGTCGGAACGAACGGTGATATTCACGCGTTGCAGATTTTGGTCCTCTGTGACGCCTATGACGGCACAGTGACCGGTGCATGTTGGACCGCCGGATTCGTTCTAGAATGTGGATAGTATCCGCGTTCATAGGCTATAGGCCCATTGCAGTCCTGTCGTTCCCGGAGATAGTTTTAGACAAACATATCATCCGAATCCATGGTGTTCTGGTGTGATACCTAGGGTAAGCCAGCTGATGTGCGCTATGTATGGGTGTCATATACTCGACCGCCCGAAGGAGGCTCAAGACATTGAAGCTCGAACTCTCCACCTTATTCTTGGACAGTACGAAACGAACAGTTTCCGTTGCACTGCTACAGGAACGCAAATAGAATGAATGAGAACAGCAACTTTTTATCAGCGAAAAAATTATGTTGATTTCGATTCGGCTTTGAGTATACTTTCTCTACCTTGCGGATAGTTAGTGTGTGAAGAGAGCGACCTGGGCTATCGGGCCTGTTTGCTGCGTCAGTCAGGCGCCCCTAAGATCAGGGCCGTGTGTATAAAAAGAGCGGCTAGACCACGACCGCCCTTCCAGGGCCATTTAGGGAACTATGTACCAGCTATAGCGGACCAAAGGAGCAGGCGAAGAGGGAGCACAAGGTATGCGCGCACGACCCAACGAGGGGCTGGTTGCGTGTGTATGGGAGAAGGCGGGTGGGGGATGAGAGATTTCCCATCGGCGAGGTCAGCTAGTGCTCCCAGCGCGGGCCAGCGGGTAAAGGGGGGCCCTTTCGGGCACCCGCTGCACTTCGTCGTTCCCCACCGGCATGTTGTACCACACCGGAACTGACTAGACTGGTGACCAATCCGTCCTAACAAGGCAAAGGGGCAAGCCGTGGAGCCCGATAAATGTGATGGCTTGTCTGATTACCATGGCGGATTGGTCACCAGTGGATGGATGAAGCAACAACTAATTTCCAAATTAGGGAGCAAACACCAATCGGACGATCGGTCGGACTCGCGGAGGCTATATGTACGTGTCGTAGCGCCCTGCCGCGTGACTCAACATCCCAGTGCTGATTGTACAGAGTGCACGACATCCAAATGGCCGGCCAGTGGCCTCGTCGACCCGATACCGGCGACCCATGTTGCACCGTGACTTAGTCTATGAGAATGCATATAAAGCCGCAGGGCCTTCATTGCGCCTTCATACTCCTCCGTACTGTACATTGACAACATGTCTCTTCCCGATAAAACCACCGTCCTCATCGTTGGTGCTGGTCCAGCAGGACTTGCCGCCGCTCTCTCCCTTCTCCATCACGGCTTTCATGATTTCATCATCGTCGATGCCGTATCCAAGGGGGAAAACAGTTCCCGAGCCGCCATAGTTCATGCTGCTACTCTGGAGGTGAGCTGTCTTCGTGGTTCATTTTCCTTGTGTTCAAGCAATGTATACCTTGTATAGGCACTGGACTCGATCGGTTGTGGGGATGACATCGTATCGCAGGGCACCAAGTCTGCTGTGTACAACGTCGGGACTCGCTCTACAATTCTTATCAGACCCCGTATGGAGAGTCTCAAATCATACACCCCACACCCATACATGCTCGTCATCACTCAGAACCTTACTGAACGTGCACTCGAGAAGAAGCTAGCCAGTTTCGGTGTCATTGTCCATCGACCACTTAAAGTGGTCGAGCTGATGCGCAATGCGGAGAATCCACGATTCAGTGATGTCGCCTTTGAAGATGGGAGGGTAATCACGGCAAAGTATGTGATCGGCGCGGATGGTGCGCGCTCTACGGTAGGCCCGTTTTGCACTCTTTGTATCCGGATACCGCCTTACGACGCATAGGTTCGCTCTATGGCTGGGATAGGTTTCTCCGATCCAACGTTTGTCAAAGGAGAAGACGACAATAACCTGGCTCAGATGGTGATTGCCGACGTCACCTTTGACTCTGCGGATGTAGACGATTCCACGTCGGGCATGACATTGTCCCCGAATGGTTTCTTCCTTTGCTTCCCCTTACCATCCACCTTCAACGAATCTCTAGCCTCAGATGGCAAGGCTCCCATTTCTGAGAGAGTATACCGTATCGCATGTGGTGTACCCTTGGAAGAGGGAGAAATCCCTCATTCACTTCCCAAGGAATATCTCCAAGGACTTGTCGATCGGTTCGGACCATATTCTCTCTCATCAGACCCTGCTATCAACTCGAAACCAACGTGTATCAAAGATGTTGTCTGGTCGTCACGTTTTCGTAACCATGCTTCCATCGCTGATACTACCTTCACCCACCTCGGCTCTGGAGGGCCAGGGGAAGGTGGTATCGTCCTTCTCGTTGGTGATGCTGCTCACATCCATTCTCCTGCTGGTGGGCAAGGAATGAATCTTGGCTTGCGAGATGCTGTCTTCCTCGGAGAAGCGCTGACGAAGCACATCCATGCTACCGAGACCCAGCCACTTTCCGAAGCGGACGCGATTCTGCGTGAGTTCGCTACGATGCGACATGCACGTGCACTCGAAGTGATCAGGCTCACGAAAAAGCTTCTGTCGGTCGAGGGCATGAAGTACCGAGGTAGGATGTCTTGGTGGTGCCCTATCGACTCTGCAACGGTCCGAGCTTGGGCGTTGTGGGCACTAGGACGTATCCCATTCGTTCAGAGGAAGTTGGCGTGGGAGCTGAGTGGATTGGGCAAGAGATAGAAGGCAGGAGTATTGGCGGGCTGTTTTGGCATATGTACCTGGCGTAGTCGACGAATTCACCGGCACCCCTCTCTCGCTTTTCTGTCGTGTTACTTTCAGCAGGATTCCAATAGTTTTGAGTGCGATCCAAATGCAAAAATACTATCATTCCACACGGTGTCGCAATATTCTCGAGTCTTAGATCTATGTGGGCACCCTCGGGTACATGTCCCAGTACATCGTCGACTCCCGCAACACCACCCCTACAGTAGACCCGACCGACCGTGGACGAGTACTTTTTGTCTTGAAAGCAACAGCGCCGATATGCATGGCAGTTGTGCGGTGACTTTAAAACGATCCCGAGATTTCCTTCAGGGTGGTCAGGAGCTATGGATGACTAGCGAATCCTATGTAACGATGTTCCGTCGAATGAGCCCTTGAGAGTAACTGACAATTGTGTGTGATAGCAACGGACGGGTTGTTGTAAAAAGGTCTTCAAGGGTTGGCTTGTCCGTTTTATTATATCATGTACCTGTTCACGTGCCGTGACCGCTAGGGCTTCGTCTGTTTTTGGCTGTGCTACTATGACTGAGCATCTGCTCGAGGCTGGTAACAAGACTTTGCAAGCCCGCGGCCATCCCCGGCCTCGCAACAAGACACCCCTCTTCGTCATCAGAGTAGACGTGACTGCAGTAGTACACGAGCTCCAACTTGAGCGTTGAACGGAAAAAGCTTGCGACTGCCGCACACACAAGGTTGAAGAGGCGAACTCTGGGCGCTAACAGAAACGAGATCCTGCGGACCCAAGGGTGAATGATTCAATTCTTGATTTCCGATCTTCATGTCTCATTATCATGGCGACCTTGATGTGCGGGTTCTCAAATCAGGTCACGACTTTACTTCCAATACCGTGAGACGAATTTCCAATAACTTGGATGAAAGGGCAAGCTGGTTCTTGACAGTTGCGAGAATGTGATCAGGCAATGTAGTGGATAGTGCTTGAATGGGTATGCCTTTCGAAAGGAGAGGACGAAGCAGACCGATCTTGCCGTATGCTGGTCGAAAAGCGATTTCGCCGTGGTGGGGTAGACCAGCCATGTGGATGTTGTGGGCTTCGTCTATATGAACATGCGCGATCTTGTTAACAAACGACCGATTTTCGCGAAGGAGTCGGGCAAGGCGAGGGAGACTCGGATGGCCATTGTATGGCCCCAGTTGCTCCGGAGAGACTATTATATGTTGAAAATGACCGTCTCGAACGCTCTTTCAAGCCTGTTAAAACTGTTAAATGAAAAACCAAATCACTCCGAGTCACCTTCCAGAGTGTTTCATCATGAGGTGTATCTTCATTAATCGCAATCGTCTTGATCCCGTACCGCTCAGATTCGAGCACCTATCGTGCAATGACGTGTCTGTCGTATTGTCAGTATCATAAATGATCTTACCTGCGTCGATTGGAGGCGCTTTAGTGGCAAAACTGTTATAGATATTGATTTCGGGCAGAGAAGCAAAGGTATTAATAAACAGAGGGTCTTCCCGCTACCAGTACCGGCGATAATGAGAGAATCGCATTGATGTAGCATCGCCAGAGACGCCTCGAGGTGGAATTTGCGCGGAATGACACGACCCTCGGTTACTGCCTATATAATCATACAGGCTCGGATCACTTGGAGTTTATCTTCATGATTCAGTGTCTCGAGGTATTCACCAAGTAGCTGGTCGCTGAGGAACGTTGATGCGAATTGTATTAGTATGTCGTCTGTGCTGTGCCGGACCCCGTCGACAACGCCCGCAACGACTACGACTCAGGCACTCCAGTCGGCTCGTGTCGTCGTCCGGAACGCTTATCTCAATTGATCGATCCGTTGATTAATCGGTTGATCAATATTTCGAACTCAGCCAGAAATCAGCAAATTATTGATTTTGTGTGCAAATTATGCGGTTTATGATTGGCTCAAGATCACGTTCCCGTGGGAGCCTGCTCGACCCTTTTGCGCCACAACCAGTTTTACCAGTCCGTCTATCGACGGAATGCTTCCTTCCTCTTTTGGACGGCTGGTTACCAGTCTAGTGCAAGACATTGAGGCTCGAACTCTCCACCTTATTCTTGGACAGTACGAAATGAACACTCTCCGTTGCACTGCTACAGGAACGCAAATAGAATGAATGAGTCTAGGAGGCTACGAGTAGTAGATAGGGCAGATAGACTGCGCGGGAAGTTTACGTAATAGTTTACGTAATGAGTCTCGTATCGTATAGACCTTGCTAGCAGTGTGTCGGTACAAGGTCGAGCGCGGACGGATCAGTCTGATGAGAGATCGGGTAGATAAGCGCTGATTTTATTGGATCTCCGCTATCTAGTTTATATACTCGTAGTACCAATTTCATATGATGAGTAAGTTGGTACTATCGGAAGCTCGGCTTGTTATCACGTGCACCAGCTGAGTTCCAACAAACAGCATAAGAATGGCTTCAGGCATGTTACACCGATGTGTGTGGAGAATCTAATACATATTCCATTTACATATTCCGTCAATTGTCAGTTTTCCGGAACCCAAGTTTGGGCGTGTAAGGATGGTCCGATATAGGTACTGCTTAAGTAAGAAAGTAATACCAAATAGGGAATAAAGAATCCAACAGGTCATGTTTTGGGTAACCATTTTTCATTCATTCTGCTACCCGCAGTGCTGTCCGAAAACCAAAGACACGCTGCAATGAGCAGCAACTTCGCCAACTCCGACCGTTTCCGTTATCGCCCGACGATCACCTCCTCTTTTGGCACATTGCCATCCCCTTCGAACTCGCCTTTTCCCATCGTTTCTGCCTCCCGCGCAGCGAACCCCCCTACATAACTTGCCATCCTGCAGGACAAAGTACAAACCACCACCATCCCTGACCCAAACCACAAATATGTGGGGAAAGACCAAGGGAATGAGGGTGCCGCTGGACCCGGGAACCAGCCGCTGGATATGCCCGCTCCCTCAGGCGCTGCAATGCAAACCGACGAGATTGAACCGATGGTCATTACGAGTATGAAGCTCGTTCTCTACACAGCTTGCAAAGATTCCTAATGACAAGGTAGGCATCCAAGCGATGGATGTCGCTCTTGGCCTTAGACGAGTCCCCGCTGGCTTTTATGCCGTGGTGCACCACAGCGGCCTTGAATGGAGAACCGAAAGTAAGCGTTCATCAGTGAATCGTGATGTTGTTGAATGGAATGGATTGATCCCAATGTGAGACGATACCCAACTCTTCCAATTGGGATTAGTCCTGACAGAGTTCGCAGACCGTCGGACCCATCGGCCAGCATTTGTCTTGAGGTGTATGCATCCTTCGAATTGCAGCCCACGTTGGGTGCCGGGGAGCAGCTGCAAGAGTTAACACTTACCGTGAAGGAACTATTGGACTACAGCACAAAAGACATTCGTGAGCGGGACGGGATTTTCCATAATGGTCTGGGTACTCATGCAATGACAGCGTCCAGCCTCTTCCCAATGGATGGGGACATTGTGTCCCCGTGCTCATCTATCGTGGTAACTGCCAAACATTGGAGGAACAAGAGCAATGATTCATCAGTGCTTGCCCACCATTATGTGAGAAGGCGACTTGTGTCAACGCAATCCTCGTTAATGATTGTGTGTCATAGGCAACCACAGAATCCGTAGACGAGCTAGAAGATGCAACAAACCAGGGCCACAGGGCTCTCTCGCGTTACCGACAGCACGGGGAGAAATGGGACCTGGAGCGCTCTATTGAACAGTTCGAGTCAGCGCTTAGTGTCTGTCCACTGGACCATCCTTGTCTTGCGGTTGCTCAATCGAACCTGGCGATGGCGAAATTGATCCTCTGTCAGGCTGAGGACACGAATACCTCCCTCGAGGTTCCTCTTGGCTTGTATCAAAGTGCACTTGCTGCCCGTCCCGTTGGCCACATGGATCGGGCTTCCACGTTGGTTCAGCTGGCCATGGTGCATTTCGCGCGATTCGAGAAGCAGAGGGACGAAGTTGAGAGAGCGCGGGGCGAAACGTTACTGTATGAGGTGATGGAGCTCAGCACTACAGACAGTCATGAAAACCGGGCCGCAACTTTCATGGTGCAACTGCATGCTGGACGCAGAGGGAACGCTGTTCTGGATGGCCGATCATCTATGGAGCAGGATTCAGCTTTACGCTCAACGGAAGAAGACCCGTGGATTTTGAATGTTCAATCGTTTCGCCGCTTCCAACGGTTCGGTGATCTAACCGACCTGCAAGAGGCAATCACAGTATTGAAGGGATTGGTCAGGTCTACCTCGATTGGGGATGACCGATACAGTGGAGCACTGGGGCTGCTGGGCGTGGCTCTGATGTATCGATTCCATCACGTTGGGGAGTGGAGTGACCTCTCGGACGGAATTTCGACACTCAGGGATGCTCATGAGCTCACTCCGCATGGTCACCCTGACAAGCCCAAAAGTCTTAGCAACCTTGGCATCTCTATCCGAACTCGTTTCGACCGCCTGAGGCAGCTGAGTGACCTTGAGGACGCGATTTCGATGCAAAGGGATGCTGTTGAGCTCACTCCGCATGGTCACCCTGACAAACCCAGCTATCTTAGCGACCTTGGCACCTCCTTCCGAGCTCGTTTCGACTGCCTAGGGCAGCTGAGTGACCTCGAGGATGCAATTTCGATGCAAAGGGATGCTGTTGAGCTCACTCCGCATGGTCACCCTGACAAGCCCATGGGTCTTAACAGCCTCGGCAAGTCCTTCCTCGCTCGTTTCAAGCGCCTCGGGCAGCTGAGTGACCTCGAGGATGCAATTTCAAACCAAAGGGATGCTGTTGAGCTCGTTCCGCATGGTAACCCTGACAAGCCTAGCCTTCTTAACGACCTCGGCAACTCCTTCCTCACTCGATTTCAGCGCCTCGGGAAGCTGAGTGACTTCGAGGAGGGATTTTCGGCATGCAGGGATGCTGTTGAGCTCACTCCGCATGGTCACCCTAACAAGCCCAGCGGTCTTAACAACATCGGCACCTCCTTCCTCACTCGATTTCAGCGCTTCGGGCAGCTGAGTGACCTCGAGGACGCAATTTTGGCACTCAGGGATGCTGTTGAGCTCACTCCGCATGGTAACCCTCGCAAGCCCACCCGTCTTCACAACCTGGGCAACTCCTTCGTCACTCGTTTTGTGCGCCTCGGGCAACTGAGTGACCTCGAGGACGCAATTTCGGCACACAGGGATGCTGTTGAGCTCACTCCGCATGGTCACCCTGACCAGCCCGTCCGTCTTGACAACCTCGGCAACTCCTTCCTCACTCGTTTCGAGCGCCTTGGGCAACTGAGTGACCTCGAGGACGCAATTTCGAACCAAAGGCATGCCGTTGAGCTCACTCCGCGTGGTCACCCTGACAAGCCCGGCCATCTTAACAACCTCGGCAACTCCATTCTCACTCGTTTCCTGCGCCTCGGGCAGCTGAGTGACCTCGGGGACGCAATTTCAACACTCAAAGATGCTACTGAGCTCACTCTGCATGCTCACCCTGCCAGGTCCATCCGTCTTAACAATTTTGGCATCTCCCTCCTCATTCGTTTCGAGCGCCTCGGGCAGCTGAGTGACCTCGAGGACGCAATCTCGGCACTCAGGAAAGCTGTCGAGCTCACTCCCCATGGTCACCCTGACGAGCTCAACCGTCTTGACAACCTCGGCAACTCCTTTCGAGCTCGTTTCGAGCGCCTCGGACAACCGAGTGACCTCGAGGACGCAATTTCAAACCAAAGGAATGTTGTTGAGCTCACTCCGCATGATCACCTCCACAAGCCCGGCAGTCTTAACAACCTCGGCAACTCCTTCCTCGCTCGTTTTGATTGCCTTGGGCAGCTGAGTGACGTCGAGGACGCAATTTCGGCACACAGGGATGCTGCTGAACTCACTCCACATCATCACCCTGACAAGCCCACTTGTCTTTACAACCTCGGCAACTCCTTCCTCACTCGTTTCGAGCGCCTCGGGCAACTGACTGACCTTGAGGAAGCAATTTCGGCACTCAGGGATGCCGTTGAGCTCACTCCGCATGGTCACCCTGAAAATCCCACCCGTCTTAGCAACCTCGGCAACTCCCTCCGAGCCCGTTCCCAGCGCCTCGGGCAGCTGAGTGACCTCGAGGACGCAATTTCAAAGCAAAGGGACGCTGTTAAACTCACCCCGCACAATCACCCTCACAAGCCCCGTTTTCTTAGCAGCCTCGGTAACTCCCTCCTCACTCGTTTCGAGCGCCTCGCGGAGCCAAGTGATGTCGAGCAAGCAATTTGCCTATATTCCAATGCTGCGTCCTTCCCCATCGGCTCCATTAGTGTTCGATTTCGTGCATCACAGAAATGGATAACATGTGCTAGGCTTGTACACCACCAATCTCTGCTCCATGCATGTTCTGTGGCTATCACCCTCCTTCCTCAACTCGCATGGATTGGCCTTTCTCTCACTCATCGTTACTCTGAACTCGCCCGTGGTGCCGATGTGGTACGGGAGGCTGCAGCTGCAGCTTTGGAGTCAGGGCTCCCCGAGATTGCTGTGGAGTGGCTCGAGCAAGGACGCTCGATCGTTTGGGGAGAGCTGTTTCAACTCCGCCACACATACGAAGAGCTGTCGCCCGCTTACCCAGATCATGCTCGCAGACTTCGAGAACTGTCTGCTGCATTGGAACATGCCGGTACCGCTCATGAAAAATCCTTGTCCCCAATTTTGGAACAAACTCAAAGTTCAGCACGCCATATGATACGTTCCTTGCAAGCGGAGGCCGATGCACACCGTATGCTCGCGATCGAGCGAGATCAACTTCTTCACGAGATCCGACGCTTCCCTGGTTTCGAACGATTCCTCCTTCACAAAGAGTTTTCTCGCCTCCGGGCTTCAGCACACTCTGGACCGGTGGTTATACTCAACGCTGCAGGAAGCCGCTGTGACGCATTGATTGTTCTTCCTGACGTCGATCATGTAATCCATGTCCCACTTCCTTTCCAGCGATCCACGAATCTTCAGAAACTGCTGGAGAAACTGCTTGGTCACGCTCGTGACACACACCCTGACGAAAGGAAAGGGGATCCTGTAACACGGGGCGGTGTCAGCTGGGAATTTATCTTATCCTCCCTGTGGAAGGGTGTCGTCAAACCAGTTCTGGATGCCTTGGCTTTTACAGTACGTGATGTCAAGTCACTTAAATTTGCTGCTGATCCTTCGTCTGACTCCGAACAGACACCTGGGGACCTATCACGGATTTTTTGGTGTCCGACTGGCCCTTTAGTATTTCTTCCTATCCATGGAGCTGGTTTCTATGACACCCAGCACGCCCAACCTGGACACAAACTATCCGACTTTGTTGTCTCGTCCTACATCCCTACTCTCAGCATTCTTACGCCGCCACTCAATTCCATCACGACACCCAGTGGCGATCTCCGGCTCCTTACCGTCCGTCAGCCATCCTCAGATGGACTGTCTCACCTCCCAGGTGTGGCCGCCGAGTTGACGCACATCAAGGAGGTAATTAGGGGTTCGCCTTCGGCACACATCACCCTCCTGGAATCCTCCAATGGTACGGTTGAGGAAGTGCTTTCCCTGATGAAGAAGGCGGACTGGGTCCATTTCGCATGCCACGGAATCCAGGATGGGGTGGCTAGTGGCCTCTGTCTCGCCGACCGACGCCGCTTGAAACTTGGTGACATCATTGCAGTGTCACATCCCCACGGTGGGCTTGCCTTTCTCTCCGCGTGCCAGACGGCGATGGGTGATGAGCGTCTCTCTGATGAGGCGATCCATATCACAGCGGGAATGTTGTTTGCGGGGTACGGAGGCGTCATTGGGACCATGTGGTCGATCAGTGATAAGCTTGCGCCCCGCGTGGCAAGGGACGTATACGGACAATTGTTTCAGACCGGCACAAGGCCGGATTATCGGGAGGCTGCACGAGCGCTGCACGGTGCTATTGGGCGTCTTCGACAGGGCAACGCGTCGTTCGCCGAGTGGCTTCCGTTCATTCACGTAGGACTTTGAACATTCCAAGTATCTTGTATGCCCGGGGATGTACCGATAGATCTTGCTGGGTCACGTCTTATTATAATCTCGGCGGTGGTAGATAATGTATCTTTGAAATCCCTTCCGGCCCTTGTTAGTCTCAGCAAAAGATGGATTCAAGATTAGAACCTTGGCATATTGAGAATGACGGCGGCGCAGTGGGACAGGCTGGCGTTGGCTGCGACGGCGCTTGCTACGATGGACCAGCAAAATGACATGCCACGAGCAGCGCACTCGATGGTCAATGATCCAGGTATGCAAGGATCTGATACATTAATGACAATGGCGGCGAATCTAGCCGTCCTCGGTACAAGTGGGTGTCCGGGTATGGTACAGCGATCGACGCGTCTGGAGACACACGATCGGCTTGAGACGACACACTCGTACTGTCCCCCCGCTTCGTCACCTGTCACAGTGACGCACATTCATCCACGTAGACCACCGTCTCAGATCCCGAATCAGACTCTACACTCCTATGCTCTATCGCCTTTTCTGGAATCTACATATCGCGTCAACGACTCCACATCAGACACGGTGTCGACAGGGAATAGGGAAAGAAAGGTGTCAAAAAGGCGAAACGGTACGCAAGCAGAGAGTAAAGAGGTGCAAAAGGAAACAACACAAGACGGGCACGCACAGGCAACCTAACGACATACGCTGCCAACGTCGAACACACCGCAACAGTAAACACTGTCTTCAGACTCACCGCGAAGGCGTCCCGCGCCTCATGCAGGAGGGGATCGGGGAGGGTCGCGACGAGGCTGAGGGAGTGTCGGATGTCAGCAATGATCTTTCTCGTAGCGTCCACGTTGCCGGGAGCTCGTAAGCACCATACGGACAAGCCAACACGCGCACCTTTTCAGCATTGGGCACGTGAATACGCCGACGAAGCTCGGTGTCAAGGCGGGATAGGCGAGATGACGACGCCAAACGTCCGTCCAGTACGCGTGGCGTGTCACGTCAGGTGAGTACAACCTACAATGCTATCAAATAGCTCATCGAGCCCTCTAAAAAGCCATCCAAACACTGTTCCAAACGCAATCTGAGACTATGTCAAATTACGCCTCAGCTCCCCTTCCATTCCTCTACGACACATCCCGACGCGGACTACCCGAGATGCGCCTGCAAAGCAGCTATCCAGGACACGATCAGTGACCCGTCGCACGCATGCATACAAGAGACGTACTCAACACCGTCTGAAACACTACCGTGTTACCAAACCCAATCGGCACAACACTCACCATTTTTGTAGGAATCCTGAGTCTTCGCATAGGTAAATGAGTGGGACGACGCCACGCAATGAGAGAATGCCAAATAGGAGGTTAATGGTCTTGTATTTGCCCATGCGGTACATGAGCCACCTAGAGTGCACGATCAGACCTGGTGCAGGGAGAGACGGAGAGAATCGCATACCCAGCGAACAGCGATCAGAGACCCATAGGCATAGGGATACTATCTGGGAGCAAGTGCAGACCTACGTACGACCAACACCGAGACATTGGAGTGTGTCAGCGCAGACCCATCTCATGGTAAACATGAAACGTACTCGCGATGGATGCTGTGTCCGAGGGCGCCGTCTGGAACCACAAATACATGACGGAGAAATTGCACATTGTACTAGCCAGGATGAGACGCGCAGAAAGAGAGAGGCCAATGCCCCAACAGCCC
>JBBPRR010000561.1:0-20367 GCA_038093115.1 Hortiboletus flavorubellus | reverse complement strand
ATACTGACCATCCGGAGATTGGAAACTCTGGAAACACGATATTAACAAGGGGGGGGGGGGTAAAGAAATCAATGCAAACTCACTAGCACTTGCCGCCACCAACATTGACGACGGTCCAGAGCGTGGAGGGCAGAGAAGCAACGAGTGAAGAACCCTATTGCATTAGAGCGTAGCAATCAGTTCCGTATGTTTGATATCGTCCCATCCCCGAGCACACGTACTTGCTGCAATGGTGGCTCTACAGTTGCAAAGTTCTCAGCAACGGAGTAACTTTCGATGGTGACCTGATTGCCACCGTCTCCGTAGTTCGTGATCTTCCACTACTGAACAAGTGAGTAAAGTCCTCTACAGGAAACAGTACGAACCTTGACTTATGGCGCCAATCCATGCCAGCTTTGTTGTGGTTTGGCCAAGATCAGCTGTCGTCAATAAGTACTCTTCGACAGGGAACGGACGGGCTTGACCATCCACCACTACCCCACTGGGGTTGAGACAGTACGGAACGGTCCGTCTAATAACGCACTTCCCTCCAGTGGCTGAGAGAGGCTGTTGAATGCAAAGACGCCGTGAGTACCATCGTCGGTGGGGATGCTACGTGGAGCAATTAGTAACCACCTAATGTGAAGAGTCGTTGATAGGGTTTCCAATGTCGCGAACAGAGAATGATCGGTAGGCATTGTCAGCTTGTACCCGATATTATCCGATGGCGGTATACACATAACTTGCTCGTTTCAAGATGGACGAACGTACGAGAACGAAACATGAACGGGACGCTGCGGCCTGCCAGACCGATTTTCGTGGCTGCAAAACCCCAAGAGGATACGCCACTGGACTCGCAAAGCAAGCACAAGGGCACATATATATATAAACCCTGTCCCTCGTCCTTCCAACACCCTTCTTTGTTGTGAGTAATCGATTCATCGCTGAGCTGGAGTGGCATGAGGTGCACGTTCCAGATTAATGTTGCGTTTGACGAGGTAGTTGTGACATGGACGCAAAGCGGAGTTGTCTAGTAGCCGCAAAACGGTGCGCCTGCCAGTGGTCGTTGGGGACCAGAATCACGATCGGTCGATGGTCATTGATCGCATTGGGTACGTGCGTCTGTTTCGGGATGATCCCGGATCACAGACGTGCTCGTGCACTCAGGGGGCTATTGCTGTACGTGCCCTGATTGCTGAGCTCGCGCCCTCAGTCGCCGGGCCGGTCAGAGATGTCTCTTTCTTATGACACGAGCTAGATTCTGTGTGGTGTTCAATAGGCATGTGCATGAAGTCAGAGGGGCCCGCTGTTCGATCCCGAGTGAAGGTGTTCCAGACCACACGCGACTCCGAGTGAACGAATGGTATTCGAACGCGCCCTTTGGGTGAGTTAGATGGTGTTCATGGACGACGTTCAGGGGGGAACTATTAATAGTCCACGTTTGACAATATCGAGGTACACATACGAAGTGGATCCTCGCATACAAAATAAAAGATTCCAACAGCGTCATCACAAACGCAGAGTCTGCAAACCCTGCATTTTCTGTTTTGCGCTATCGACCATTCCGTCTACCCAGTTCGTCGGTTCGCTCAAATAACCACTCGCCGTTGCAGTCGAGGTATCTGGCGACACGTTTAATGGGTTCGTGTCCGTAGGCTGAGGCTGAGACCCGTTGTCGTCATTCAACTGGTTCTCGACTTGCTTCCTCGCCTCATCTTCAGCGACATGCGTGACCTCTTTCGTAGCCGCCCGACGTGCATTGTTCATGAGCTATGACACATAAACGGCCGTAGCGCACGCACAAAGAGACGCGTCTTACGGAGTTCATGAACCCGCCCTTGCGTCCTGGCTCTTGTCCGTACTTTTTCGTGTCCGCGTCGGTCGCATAGGACGACCGGCCAAATATGCTGGACCAGAATCCCTTGCGCTCCTGATCGGAACATACGTGTCACGTTATCAATCATTGAAGAAGAGAAGAAGAATTTGGTATCCTGCAGGGATAGAGTGAAACTCGGTCGGAGGACATGAAGGGAACGTACTGTAGCATCGGACGTCCAGTTCGTGTTTCTGTTTTGAACCTCGGCCATTGTGGGGTGCTTTAGATGAGGGGCGAGTGAGGATAAAGTCGAAGACGAGAAGAAATGCCACAAGATAAAAGGTTGGTCCTGGCGTGAACGTCCATGATGCACTTGGGTTTTCATGCAAGTTGAAATCAAATGGCAGAAATGCAGCCATCTATTCGAGCCTGTGTAGCACCGCCGTCAGTTGCAATGTTATACACAAGGCACCGTGCCATTCTTAACCTCGTGGCGTGAAGGAGCGCTACGACCTTGAATGATCTGAGAACACCTTTGACTCGGGAGTTCCTGGAAGTAACATAACAGGTCCTCATACGGTTGCCAGCCGCGTGAGTCTGGACTAGCCCGGTGCGCAGGGTCCGGCCCAGCCTTCCAGCTGATCCGTGTGCAGCTCGGAGCGGGGTGGCTCTAGTGTGGACTCGAGTTCGTGCACAAGAGAGACGTGGGAAGATGTACCTGGGTGAGCATGAAGCAATCGTCCAACGGATTTTCTATTGGATACCACATGCTGCGGGCGTCATCTGTCATGTCCGGGTACTGCTAAGAAACGGTGAACCTGGAGTCATGATTTCACGATTGCGTTTCACTTGCGAGAATGAAACTCCGACGTTTAGTATTTGATACTGACCACGAGACAGTCGACTCCGGCTTGGAGACAAGACAACAAGGATCCACTATCTATCATATACACGGACTCCGCACGGCCCCCTGGAACGATGGATAGCACCCTTGATAGCGTAGACATAGCGAGTATGAGCAAGGGAAAGAGTAAATAAAGATATACTAAAACTATGCACCAAGATGGATATAAAGAATCCGTTGATCGAAGGGTACATTCACCGAATTCATCGTCTTGTTTAGCGCAAACGCTGCCCGGGTATGATCAAGACGCCCAGATTCGTCCACCATATATCTATAGAATGTCGATGTGATCTTGTTCGTTTCACCATCGTCCACCGCCCACATCGTCCCAATCACAGAACGGAACCCAGCAAACTGCATCGCCGACGCGAGATGGATGGCCTCGTCCGGACTTTCCTTGTCTCCGACAGTCGTATGGCACGCAGAGAGATACGCAAACTCTGGATTCTTCAATTTGCACCCGATGATGCGCGGAATCGTAAAATGTCCATCGCGCAGAGCGAAGGCGGACTCGAACGGCTTTTGCGGATTTGGGAGACCATGACATGCAAGGTGCACCCAATCGTTCTTGCTGAGCTCTTCGACGACCCTGCAAATACTAGATTCCTCCCCATCTATGCGAGTGAATGTGGCAAGGCCATCGACGCGTTGACCAATGTTGACCAGTTCCGCGCCGACCGAAACCAGTTCACTCTCGCCAGCAGCTTTGGCTTGGCCGATGGCAATGAATCGCCTTTGTCGAGTTGGAGGACTGGATGGATCGTGCCGTCTAGCACGAATGAGGGACGCGAGGGTTGGGGTGTAGGACGAGATGTAGATATCAGGGAGGTTCCTTCGAGCCTTCCTAAAAGGACCAGCAGCGTGCAAGGGAAGTACGGAGAATTCGGCGGTGGGACACCACCAGATGCGTGATCGAGGTGGATGGATCGTTTGGAGAAAATCGACGATGGGAGAAACGATCTGATCCCAAAGTTTGCGTAGGAACCCTGCGAGTTCTCTCTTTTTGCGCGGACAGTCAAGATATGGAGTTCCGTTGACATGTCTCGAACATCTTTTCGTGTGATGTGCAATGGAATATGGACAGGGTCGCGATCGAGTAAGAAAATCAGCGCGTCACAGCTATACTCGCTCGCATTGACGATGATGACCGGTCCACCACTGAACGCATGTTGGAGATCAGGAAAGAAGGAGGGAAGAAGGAAACGAGAGAGACCAGGTAGTGCGCGAACATTGGTTACAACTTTGTGCATTGCGATGTTGAGATGGCACAGGCGCTCGTGCTGATTTGGACTGGGAGAATTGAGGGTATTGCGAGTGAGCAAGGCGGTCTGCGTGAAATCATCTGCCAGCGTCTTTCCTGCCGGGCCGGATATGATGAGATCATCGAGCGGGGAATGAAGGCGGGTGAGCTGGGTCCAAAAGACACCGCGGCCTTGCTCGAGGAGCTCGACTGCACGGGCAGGAGTACGTCGAATGCAGGCCGAGAATGCGTCCACTGCGAGTGACGATGTGAGCTTCTTCAGGGTGGTAAGATGTTGAGGTAATGATGGGAGAATGGCCAGATATTCAGTGAGTAATCGAAGAGACGTTTCATATGCGAGAAGGATGCTAGAATGCTGGAAATGGTGAGCCATATGGGCCCATTCTCTAGTGGCAGAGAGATCGGCAGAAGAAACGATTTGGGAGACACGTGCGAGTTGAGCGTAGAGATTGAACATCTCCTCTTTATCCTCCAACTGCCTCAAATATGTGAACCGAGCATGGAGGTAGCCTGCAAGGTTGTTCAACGAGTTGGCTCGCAAAGAGTGCCCTTGTGGGCGAAGGTCAAGCGCTTCTCGGCCGAGGACGATGGCCTCGTCGAGGTCCTTGATTGCCCCCAGCTGTTTGTATCGAGTACAAAAATCTCTTGCAAGGTTGTTCAAAGACATTGACCGATACGGGTGTCCTTGTGGGCAAAGGTCGAGTGCTTCTCGATTGAGGATGATGGCCTCGTCGAGGTCCTCCATTCTCCTGAGCTGGTTGTACCGAGTGGAGAGACCATTTGCAAGGTTGTTCAGAGACATTGATCGATCAGGGTGTCCTTGTGGGCAAAAGTTGAGAGCTTCTCGATCGAGGACCAAAGCCTCGTCAAGGTCTTCCATTCTCCCGAGCTGCTTGTATCGAGCGGAGAGATGAAGTGCAACATTGATCAAAGACATCGACCGACCTGGGTGCTCTGGTGGGCAGAGGACGAGTGCTTCTTTGCAGAGGACGATGGCCTCGTCGAGATCCTCCCTTCCCTCCAGCTGATTGTACCGAATGAAGAGATTAATCGCAAGGTTGTTCAAAGACCGTGACCGATGTGAGTGTCCTTGTGGGCGAAGGTCGAGTGCTTCTCGACCAAGGACAATGGCCTCGTCGAGGTTCTCCATTCCCCCGAGCTGCTCATACCGGGTAGACAGACTAACTGCAAGATTGCCCAAAGAGGTCGACCGATCTGGGTGCCCTTGTGGGCAAAGATCGAGTGCTTCTCGATCGAGGACAATGGCCTCGTCAAGGTTCTCCATTCCCCCGAGCTGCTCGTACCAGGTAGAGAGACTAACTGCAAGATTGCCCAAAGAGGTCGACCGATCTGGGTGCCCTTGTGGGCAAAGATCGAGTGCTTCTCGATCGAGGACAATGGCCTCGTCGAAGTCCTCCATCCGCCCAAGCTGCTCGTACCGAGTAAAGAGACCGAATGCAAGCCCCCTCAAAGACCTCAACTGTTCAGGGTGCCCTGGTGGGAAAAGGTGGAGTGCTTCTCGGCTGAGGATGATGGCCTCTTCAAAGTCACTCGTCCCTCCAAATTGCCTGTAACGATCATGGAGATGATCTGCAAGGCAGGCCAGAGAATCAGATCGCTTGGGGTGGCCGGGTGGGCAAAGTCGCAGTGCTTCACGATCAAGCTCGATCGCCTCCTCGATGTAACTCCTCTCCGCTCCTTCCTCAAACTTGGCAGCGAGAGATTCTGCCCGTGAATGTAACCGTTTAACTAGTAGGCACATCATAACAGTGCACGACACGACAGAAAGACACAAGTACCTTCTGAATTCATCCTGGCTGGCCAAGCTCGATTCAACACGATGGTTTGGGAAAATGCTGGTATGTGGCGCGCGGGCACCGAGTTGAAGCAATGGTGCAGGTTCTATCACACGCATATACCGCGTGGACAGCGTGCTCAGCGAGCGCCAATCTCACTCGTCATAAAGTTACCCGCACCCCACTCTTTCGTACGGTTGGAAACACCCTCTCTTCCTCGCTCACTGCCAACCACTACAGGATGTGGGAGAAACGAGATGGAAATTCTTCACAAGGTCCCCAACTTTCACTTTCCATAACCGCTACTAGACCATGCTTGTCGTCATCCCATCCCTATTTCCTTGTTGCCAGCTCGATTCCCGTCATCTCCCCAGCCACCAATTGCCACCAAACCCTCCAGGTCGCCACCGTGAGCGCACTCTATGATACGCCTGTTGACACTTTATGTTTGTCACTCATTCCGAGTGACATGGCCACGTCTGGTGGTGAAGCGAATGATACACGGAAGGGAAGCCTTGGAATACAGTGCATGGTACCGCGGACGTATGACTCGAACCCACTCGACAAGGCTCACTTACTCCGGGACGCTGATAGAAGAGTGGTGTTGTTTATCCATCTGGAGGGGACACCTTGTACTGGCCCCGTCCCCGATATAAACGCCTCCCTGAACAGATCAGAGAATTGTGTATGTACCTTTGTATGCGATGGGCAGAGTGTCGTCTACATCTGGGTGAGAATGAACCCAGTGGTCGACACACCAACGAACATTGAGCAGAACCGAGAGTCCCGTAGTAAGTCGCGTAACGCTTACTGCCCAGGCAACCTCGTTGAGACTAAGTAATCTGGGTTACATGTAAATGGCTGAGGAATGTCAAGGACGAAAGGATACGAGGAAACCGTTCGTGATCCCATCACGGAGACTTGTTAGACTTGTGGCAGCAGCCTGAGCTGGTGAGAAGGTTGCCCCTCAGTGATAGACCAGGGGCGACGGAAGATGGGTCCGCGAGGGGTGGAATGAAAGACTGGATGGGGTGAAACAAATACGCCCAACGGATTTTCCTTGGGACGTAATCTGTCATGTCCAGGTACCGAGAAACGGAGGCGATAGACATGTCTAACTGGAACGAGTAGGTAGACACTCCTGGATCTACTTGGGACTCGGAGGTGCAACTTTGCCACATTCCTTGCAGGTCCTCAGCTCCTCGCTGTTCTGTCAGCGCTGGATTACTGGCTCCAACTGCGCGCCAAGACCCGTCACCTGAAAACTCTCCTTGTGGATGATCGTGGGCTCTGTATGAACAAGAACAAATTCCTGTCAGTATCACTGCAGCGAATCTGAACCACCGTCAGCAATGGGTCAAACTCAGTGCCAGTCATGGCAGCTCACCATTCGACCCCGCCGGACGAGTGGCTTTGATAACCATCCCGATGGTGTCTGCGAACCTCACGGGGTAGTGGGGTGTGTTTACTGTCTGATCGACGTATTAGTGGCGATACGCAGAACGAAAACTACCCCACCCGGCAATAAAAACATCTCGCCCTCTTCGATGCGTATATCTCTAAACGTCACCCCATCACCTGCAGACCTTGTACTGATAGAACCACTGCTATGAGAGTCGCGTTCATGAGCGACGAGAGTATCCCTGGCTGCTGACGACACGAACTTTGGTCTCGTTGACATAATACGGTCGTTCCGTCCGTTGGGAACCCCCGAGCACCATTACAACAAAGTCCTTCTCTCGGTAACATTGGCGCTGGGCCACTTGGGAAGAGGGGAGACCATGGTGGGGATAGACAAGCTCAAGGAGGGGCGATTAGTAGGGTCGTGTGAGTTCTGATGCGTTTCACTTTGGGGAATGAAACTCCGACGTTTAGTATTTGATACTGACCGCGAGACGGTCGACTCCGGCTTGGAGACAAGACAATCCACTCACTCAGTCGTTCCTTGCACCATGTTCTCCTCCTCCCCCTGGCTTGTCCTCGGTCTTGCAGCTGCCGCCGCTGCTCAAAAGGGCGGGTCCATCGCCCAAGCGGGCAACACCCAAGTCAGCGCAATGATGGTCCGTCGCGCCCTTGATGTCCTCCTTTCCTTTTCAATTTGCTTCCTAGATGTTCCTTGGAAACACCGACAAGGTCTACATCCTAGACAAGGCCGAGGGCAACGCCGCCACGATCGATGGCCACCCTGCATGGGGTGCCGTATGGTCCGCAATCTATTGTCCCCTTGCGCTCCCCGTCACTGATAACCCTACAGGGACTTCAATACCCATCAAACCCAGCTTATGGACGTGCTCACAAACACTTTCTGTGCTTCCGGAATGCATCTCCCAAATGGCTCGTACGTCACCTTTGGTGGCAACGGCGCCGTAGGCCCTGGTGGAAACATTGGCTCCGTAAAGAACAGCGCAGGGTCAGGCGCGTACGATACCACATATCAAGATTACGACGGGACCAAAGCCATCCGTATCCTGAACCCGTGTACCGACGCCGACAATTTCGCGTCTTCCCAGTGTCAGTGGTTCGATAACGCCACAATTCTCTCCATGCAAAAGCAACGCTGGTATTCCGCCGCAGAAGCCCTTGGCGATGGAACCATCGCCATCATAGGTGGCTTCGTCAACGGTGGCTATATCAACCGGAATACCCCAAACACAGATCCTGCATACGAGGGAGGTGCTGCGGAACCAACGTACGAGTTTTACCCTTCCAGGGGTACTGCTACCGTCATGGAATTCATGATCACCACCTCCGGTCTCAACTCTTATGCCCATACATACCTCATGCCTTCCGGAAAGATGCTCGTCCAAGCTAACATTTCCACCAGTATGTCTCCGTTTCATCGTTCCCAATCGTTTGATTCATGTGCCCGTTCCAGTTCTCTGGGATCCTGACAACAACGTTGAAACCCCTCTGCCGAACATGCCCGGGAACGTCGCGCGTGTATACCCCGCGTCTGGAGCTGTCGCCATGTTACCCTTGACCCCTGCTAACAACTGGACCCCAACTGTCCTTTTCTGTGGCGGTTCCGATATGCCGGACGAGTATTGGGGCAATTACTCTTTCCCGAATTACAACACTTGGACCTACCCTGCATCCGCAGACTGCCAGCGCATCACTCCCGAGCCTCAGGATGGCTCAGCCCCCGTCTATGTGCAAGACGATAATATGCTCGAGGGTCGTACTATGGGTCAGTTTATCACCCTACCGGATGGTACTCTGCTGGTCGTAAATGGTGCTCGCAATGGTACTGCTGGATATGCTCAGGCCACTGGCCAGACCCCCTCTTTCAATCTCATGCCTTACGGCGAATCCTTGGCTTCTGGTCCTGTTGGCACTCCTGCGATCTATAACCCTAACATGCCAAGCGGCAGTCGCTGGTCGAATGCTGGTCTTGCGTCATCCGACATCGCACGTTTGTACCATTCTAGTGCAATCCTTCTCCCCGATGCATCTGTCCTCATTGCTGGTTCTAATCCCAATGTCGACGTCAACACGTCCACGATCTTCCCCACCACCTACACCGCCGAGATCTTTTACCCACCTTACTTTTCCGCCTCTGTCCGTCCGCGCCCCACCGGCCTACCTTCCACTCTCACTTATGGCGGTTCATACTTCAACATCACTGTTCCTTCCAGCTCATATACTGGTGCCGCAAACGCCGCGGCTTCTAATACTACAGTCGTTCTTACCCGTGGCGGCTTCACTACGCATGCAATGAATATGGGCCAGCGTTTCTTGCAACTGAATAATACCTACACCGTCAACAGTGATGGCTCATATGACCTGCACGTCGCCCAGGTTCCTCCCAACCCAAACCTCCTCACCCCCGGTCCTTGCCTCATGTTCGTAGTCATCAACGGAATCCCTAGCAACGGCACCATGGTGATCGTCGGCAATGGACAGATCGGGACCCAACCCGTCAGTGCCGTCACTGATCTGCCCCTGAGCGTTCAAAATGCGGCTGCAAAAGGCAGTGGCCAAGACACCCAATCTGGCAGCGGTTCGTCTTCGAACACAGGCGTCATCGTTGGCACTGTGGTCGGCGTGATTGCTGCCCTTGGGATTGTCGGTGCGGTCTTTGGTGTCCTTGCTGCTCGCCGGCGACGTGCTGCAAGTCGCCAACACCCGTCGGCTGCATATGCCATGGGCGCGACACGCGCTGGCTTTGGCTCGAGCAGTGCTGCCACCCTGAACAGACGTGCCGACAGCGTACGAAATTCCGACTCGAGTGCGTTCGTGCCATTGCAACAGGATAATCCGAGCATGGTATGGAACGCAAGCACTGCTAGCCTACAATCACCTTTTAGAGACGACTACGACGGGCGACCGCCTTACGATCCTTATCATTCGGACACCATCGGAAGAAGTAGTACCGGCCAACGGCTGTAGAACAGGATAGGACACTTTTTTTTCTTTTTGCTCTTTTATATAGGGAGGCTTGGGATGGGTTTTGGACGTTCCGTTCTTTTCGTTCAGTTTGATGTTGATATTTGGAGACGTTGCCCCCGTTGAATATGGACGTTTCTGGTTGCCAATGTCATGCCTAATACATAAATGTGATATCATCTCATGCTTAGCCTTGCCGACGCGTTGCGTTTGTCGGCGATTGCGCTCCTGAATTGATCCCAAGTTAGTAGCTGTTTCCTTCCCAATTACACCGCCTGGAGGGTGAGTATTTCCTGAAAAACGACGAACGGTAAGTACTACAACAAATCAAGGTTTAAAGGTGAGTTGTCAGAAGGCGAAGTACATAGAACAAAAAGTGACAGTATTGTCGGTATGTACGCACATCAGCACATGTTATGAGAACCTAAAAATGGGGAATATAGGCCGTCCAGGAGATAACCTGGTAGGCAGAGCAAGGTAGGGCACGAAGGCTGGCAAACATCAATCCCACGAGGACAAACCGGGAACAGAGACCCAAACAACTCCCTAGCCAATTGCATGCGATTATAACAGTCATGGAACAGTCATAGAAAATCGTCCCGGTGTCATCCATCCAGGTGGACAAGAAACATAAGCTCATCATGACTGGTGGAATCCCTGTCAACAAAAGTGATGCAACGCGCCATGTGATCTTCTCGGCCTCGGTCACAAAAGGATAGTTCCATGCGGCCAGATGTAGGCCACCGAAAATAATCCAGGTTGCAAAAAGCGCATCAAACACAAGCTTCCGGTTTCCAGACGACCCGCCGGGTTTCAGCGACTTGAGTTTTTTCACCAGGCCATGGACCTAAATCGTGGTGACTGCTCAGTTATCAAACAGAAAACAGGCTCAGGGACACAAACGCGTTGAAGTACGCCGCCCACTAGACTCGGATGTGGTTCTTCCATGTCAGTACGGAATTCATTCAGATAACAGGGTTTCGATTTCCATGCCTGTAAACTGCACATCACGATGTGATCATCTCAGCGTGGTTCCAGTGACGTTGAATAATAAAACACTCACAATTGGGCCGAGTCCGTTTGTAAACGCTGATGCGAATAGAAAATATGGGGATATTCAGGGCAGAGTGGCTTGTGCCGCCAGAAGAAAAGAAGGAAAAGAGAGAGTACGGCCATGCAAACCGTGTCAAGTTCGACCAGTGTGACCGTGAGGCCGCTGAAGTGACGAAGAGAAACTTGCAGTGCGAACCAAAGCAGCTGAAACCCGAGGATGACCTTTCCCACCGCGTCCGCTTTGCTCTTGTCCTTGATTTCCCGCACCGTAACGAACGGATTTGCGATCTCGTTTGCCTCGCAGCGCTCAAGGAACTCGTGAGAATCGATCCTGTGCAGGCTACCTTTGTCGTCGCAATAAAAAAAACCGCCCATTTGCGCGAAGTAGCCGTGCGTCATCGACCATTCGTACCCCTTTTCTGGAAGATCTGTCAGATGCCGTGTATCCACTGTCGGGGGGGGGGGGGGGGGACATACCACGAAACAGTTGGACTGTGTGACGGACATCCTGCCATTCCCCAGCAGCAATGCAAACAACGACCTCCGGAGCGATAAAGGATATTATACCGATGACCAGCCGCTTGCACCAGGCCAACAAGCTATTCCGCCCTTGTTCGTAGGGAGGGACATCGGGATGGATGGCCTGCCATATGCAAATCAACAAGGTCAACGCGCAGCTGTACAATATACTCCAGATGCTGCGAGATGACGCATCCGGTGGCGGACAGCTGGAACTCGTTGTATCTGTGGGGGCTCCTTGCACGATCTGGGCAAGGTAGAGAAAGATGAATAGTAGCAGCAGGCGAATCATGGCGAGATGGAGGTCGACGGGAAACGCTATTGATTGCAAGGTCCGAGGGAGCTACTTAAGCGTCTCAGCTAGCACTTTTTCTGGTCCTATCCTGCAGGTATCATCACGATGGGTGGGCATGCTGACCAGGCGCCGTTCGACCATCCACTGGCCTCGAGGGATTCGGTGATTTGGACCTCGCCTTCCATCAGGGTCCTCCTCTGTAGGGAAAATGATGGGAACCCTGGCGCCGTACACAGAAGTGGCGATACCGTTGTGTCCTGTGCGTGGAGCTTTGCGTTTGGCGCGCTAGGGTTCAAAGAACGACGGAGAAGCAACCTTTAGATCGCAGTGGGCGTGCCCGAGGTACGAAAATGGTAATATTAGTTAGCGTCGGAAAACTCCGGTACGTACGACAAACGCAAGGCAAAAACCTTCACAAGATGGAAACACACATCCCTGCAGCGTTTTTCATTGCGGAAAGATTCTATGTAGGACATGTAAATATATAGAATACATGGGGTGCACGAGCGAATTTTTTTGACCGCAGAATCGTGTCTGACGAGCGTGGACGAATCTATTGATGTGAAGATGGGGGTGTAGCCACCATATCCGCCGATCAGAGAAACAGAAGGTTGGTCATGACCAGTCCTGGCCAGTTGTCAATCAAAAACTCCTTCGTAGGACCCTTAATTCCCTTTTTTATCGACTTTCCAACGCTCTTATTGGAGGAGAAAGTACCGAGCGGTAACGTCATAAAGCGCTCCTCCTGATGGGCTGGCCGGGAGAATACAACGTGCCCCGCACACGAAAAACTGAATCTGGTTTTTCATGAGGCATGCCGCTTTTGGTCAGGCTGTAGCCAGAGATTGGCCATGTTACCCTAAGCCTCCACCAATAAATGTCACTCCATCACCACCGCCACCCTAGCCTTATTTCACAGTGTTTGATGTTGTAAATTAGTTCTATACCACACAACAATTCAGACCTGGGCAACATCCTATAAGGTATTATAGGATCACTGCCAAAGGCTGAACAAACAATATCAGGCAGATGATTATTGACATTATTAGTACAAAATATACAAGACAGCAAGGCTTGGATCCCATTCTCGTGCTATCCTCATTCTGGCAGATCTTACTAAGGTTGGCAATAAATTAAATGTCACAGGACCAATGTACCTCGTGACAAGGAAGTGTAGCAGAGCACCAATGGCATACCATGTTGACCAATATATTCGATAGTTGCTTATGCATGTCATACTAGAAAGATGCTTCGAAGTCACTCTCATCATCACTCACACTGCTGTTGCTGTCTCTATCCCCCTTGTCCTCGTCCTCGTTCTCATCCTCCCCCTCCTCCTCTTCGTCCCCCTCGTCCCCCTCATCCTCCTCTGACATGTGATTGAAAGGAAGATGTTCGACCTCATCAACCTCATCTTCGTTGTCGGCAGTCAAGTGGTCGTCAACTTGAGCCAGCCCGTGTGCATGTCTTCTTAAGTGCACTGCGTCATGTCCGACACCAACTGCTGCGTACCGCGCAAATATGTCTCGGTCGGCGAATCTGATCGTGTTAGCGTACATAGAGTGAATACAACAAGGAAAGTAAAACTCACACATTTACATAGTACCTTGCCCAGTCATCAGTTTCGCCAGATTGTCTGGCCACTGAGATGCCGCCTCGCAAGAGCTGATCAGTACGACCATCTACAAACGCTGGAATGAGATGACACCCGCGAATCACTAGAGAGGGATCCAAAAATCCGAAAGCAGGGCTATCTCCATCTTCGGGTACGAACCCAATCTTTGGAAGTGCGCATTGCTTGAAGCCCCACTTGTAGTCTGGATCAATCCCTAACCAACGAATCCAAAGGACCTCCATCGTCTTCTTCGACCCACTAACACCGCCGGGACAGAAGCAAACCTCTACGTGGAATGCCTTGAGTAACTGACAATACCAAAAAGGGTGAGACTTAGGATCATCCTCTCTTGACAGAGTCATGAGGAATGACGGGCGGTCAGTCCGGAGGCAATCGTGGACCCTGCGAATATCGTAACTTGTATAGTTGATGCGCAGTATTTTTGATTCCACGATTCGGTCAGGGTTCAGGAGACGCAACTCATTGCGCTGCTCCGGGGTAAACAACCGCTCGTCGCCGTCGAAGTCCAGGTCGAGTAGTCTTGACAGTAGGTGGTCTTTTAGGTCCGGGATGAAATTAGCCTGTGAGGCATGTAAGCAGGCACGACGCATACACATCAGTCTGGGTGACTCGCCTTGATAGCAGGGTCGTCCAAATGATCAGCAATGAACCGCGGGAGACTAAAGACGTTGTCCTTTCGAGTATGTCTTGCCATCGAGTGATGCAACACCGGCGAAGGATCATCGACATCATCTGTTTCGTCCTGCTTGTGCTGTCGTCTCAGTAGAGTGCGACGACGCTCTTGCTTCGCAAATTGCTCGTTAACATTCTTCTTGTTCGACAGTCCATACATCTTCTTGATTTGGCGGTGGGCTAGCTCGCCCTATGATGGATGTTGTAGTTAGAGAAACAGAGAATGTCGTTGTTAACTTACGACCTGGGTAGTGAACGAATCAGTCGTCCCAAACATCTTGATCATGGTAACATAGTCTCCAAGGGCGTGGAACTTGTAGGTATCGAGGTTGAATGTTTTTGGAAGCGATGTAGAACGTGATTCTTTCCTTCGTCGGCCAGCATTGAACTCGGCGATTTCCCTCCTCTGACGGTGCGCAGCCTCTGCAGGTAATTCATGAGTCTGAAATGAGGCGCACGTTTCTCGTTGAAAATGGCGGAGCTGATCGCCCAGAGACCGCAAGGACTGCTGAAGGAGTCCGAGAGAATCATCTGTATGCATTCGAAGCTTGGCCAATGCATGCCATTCGGAGAGTCGGAATAGGAGACGCTGAATGCTTGAGTCATGCGCAGGGGGGAAGAGACCTTCGAACACGGGAATGGAACACTACAATGGAGTTAGTTGAATGTAGCCCACCAACGGGTCGTCACGAAAGAACGTACCTGGAGTACCTGCTCAAAAAACCATGCCGGTCGCTGGGTCGTGTCGGCTACATCCGGAGGGAGACTCCTTATCGTGTTGACACCAAACGAAGATATTTTGGTGAACCTATCCAAGCGCTGATCAGTGACTGTATTGCCACTGCAAAAGGGTGGTTGAGCTCACCGTTCATTGAGTATGTCAATCCTACGAGGATCGACTGCACGAAGGATTTGGAACAGGTGTTTCACAACTGACTTGAGAAGACCCAGTTCGAACTCGTGCAGAAAATCTACCACCAGAGCTGGGTACAATGTGAATCCCAATGGTGATAATCGCTCGCAGAAAGCATTCTGAGAGGTGATGTGAGATAGCCACAAGTGACCAAGAGCGTGCTTACCAGCGTTGGAACCAGTGAATCCTCTTTGAGAATGGTTTCTACGGTCGTACCCTTCAGGGGCTGGCCGAGCACATAGATTGCTCGTCGTGCAAGATTGATCTTGTCCACTAAGTACGTTCTGGCTCGAGACAATCTTGCTGCAAGATCACTCGTCAACCCGGTACGATGGAACTTGAATTTGGGGATCAAGCAACGAGGACAAGGGCAGTGTCCTTTGTCCCGAATGGTGGCAAGGAGGACCCTTCAATTCATTCAGTATCCCATCAGCATGCACGGACGGAGCACCACGCTCACTTTTCTGGATAGTCGGCCGAGTAAGTGAATAACCTCGGGTATACTCTCCTTGTGATGCCGTCGAAGCATTTCACAACGATACCATTCTTGTAAGCTTCGATGAAATCATCATCGAGTAATATTCTCCAGATCGCGTGAATTAGTTCTCGTTTGCAATGAGTGAGAAGGTCGTGGTTGTGTTTCTTGCCCGATGCAGAGGATAAAACTTTCTTAATGGACTCCGGAAGCTGAAAGAGTCCATGAATCTTTAACCCCCGCATCCCCTCCAAAAAGTAAACCTACGGAAGGGATGAACGCAATCGGATGACAACACCCAGACTCTGGATTGGAGCGAGCGTATTTGGAGAGGTTTCCAAAGAAAAGATAAATGGGCCATGCCGACGCATGCCCAAACTGTGCAAGTCGAGTCGAATCAGACCAGAGCATGAGACCAGCCACCACCCTTTCCAACTGGCAGCCGTCGGCTCTTCGCTGCTTCATTATTTCATCCTGGGCTTGGTTCCAGGCGTCAGAGGCGTACAGTTCGTCGTAGACGCGTTGCTCGCGACCAGTGACTGGTGATTTCCAGAGCCGTTTGAAAGGCATGAGATGAAATGCCTTGGACGACACCTCTGCAAATACCGCGCGTATGACGTCGAGGACAGGTCTGTAGCGGAGACCATCCACTGAGAAGGTTACCCCATTACCTTCCTTCTTTTTCTCCCTGGTTGGTATTGATATCTCAACGGTCGTATATTTCCACCTGTCGATGCCAAATACATCCTCAAGAGGGATCGCCTTCTCTGCAGCGTCGAACCGCGCGGCCTCCCTGGAGGCATCAAACATCGATAAGTCCGCAATGTCGAAGTCCGGGGCTTGGAGGACCTCATGGACCAGCCGAGTGACTTCTGAATTCGACTTCAGAGTGCTGCCAGTGCTCTTCCACGACATGAGACGCCAGACTGACATGTTGTACCAGGGCCAAGGCGGGGAGTAGTTGCCATGCTGGCTTTGGGTGGATCCTGGGTTGATGGGCCGGGTCTGCTGAGACAACTCATCTGAAGAAAGAAAGGAGTCCGGATCGTGTGATGGGCGATGGCGGTATGCACACGCAATGCCGAACCTGTTGAACTGTGTCGTTAAGGAATCCCATACGTGCAGAAACACTCGTGGGATGACGGAAGTAGATCCAGGCTGGGGCTCGACTGCAGGGAGCGAAGGCTCAGGCAGCAAGTCACGATACCGGGCGGGTCGTCGTCGATTGCGAGGAGGAAGGGGGTGTGGGTGTTTTGCGATGTCAGAGGGCTCGTGTGTTGGTTCCAAGGAAGGATTGACGGGTACGTGAGACGTAGCCTGCAGGGCGGGGAGAGTATCATGGGTATCATGGGTATTCAAGTTCGCATGTGGTCGATGTATCGAAGTGCCCTGAAAGAAGTATGGATTTTAGGTGTAAGAAAATCACATTGATCAAGACCTCACCTCGGTAACCAATGTAGAAGTACTAACTTGGGAGTCCTCCGGGGGAATCGTTGAAGTACTAGCCTAAGACACAAGTGAGATACAAACCCTCCAAAGAATTCACGTCACGAACCATCGGTGCATCGGCACTCAATCTGACACGCTTGTTCGAAGGCTCCTCTGTGAAGAGGAATGTGGTGTGCGCCCGCGCGAATCGCTCAGCTTGCGTGCGAGCATGGACTTGGCATGTAGAGCGATGCTGCGTCAGACCCCTCTGAGAGGAGAACGTGCGAGGACACATTGTGTTGCACCTAAAGTTAGAGGACATCAGTGGAGAATCGTAGCTCGAAAGTTGGGAGACGACAGGGAAGTTTGAGGGCAGAAGATAGTCCAAAAGGAAGGTTTCGGCGGAGGTCCAAAATAACGGGGGCCACGGGTCCCAGCCCATTCATGGTATAAAAGAAAACGTTGAGATCACGTTGAGATCAAATGATGACACTCACCGCATGTGGGTATGATTTGAAATGCGAATCGGTTGAGAGTTGCGGTAGTGGTTCGAGAGGAGAAAGAAGTGGGCCTGCAAATTGAGGGTTTAATGGTGAAATATCACTGCATACCGAGATTAGGGCTGAACTGAAGAAGAGTCGGGCTGAATGGTGTCACACAGTAAGGGAAGAAGAGATAGTTGTACGTGAACGTATGAATCATTACATGCCTCAAAATAAAGATATTACGTTATTCGTGATACTCGAGCGGAAAACGATGAGGAAGTAGAGGGGGACGGCCAAAATGATCAAAGAATGTCTGAACATAAAAGCGACACGCTCGAGACACGACGTCGTAGACATGGATAGGCATTCGCCCATCGTTGCGGTAACTCCAGTCGATGAACTGAAAGGATCCAAGGGAGGGGTGCGCATTCGGCCACGTCGAGAGGAGGAGACAAAAAGTCCCGAGAACACATTTGTTCTCAGGGAAAGAGTCCGTCAACCCGAGATCGCCAGGCCGGGAAGGTAATTTCTCTGACCACAACACCAGTCCCGCACTGCCAGGAAACAGAGCGTGTAGGAAGCTGAGACGCTCCGCACGATGTTCAGTCCAAAGGCGGGGATTGAGCGCTTGGTCGAGGGCGCACAACTCGTAGCGCCAGCCAATCTCGTACACCTCCCACAGGACAGCCTTGATGACGCGGGGCGGCGGGTTTGCGAGCGACGTGATCGAAATGTATTTGCCGCGCCATTCCACCTCATTTTTCGGGGCGAAACAAGAACCTTGCGTCATTGCAGCGACCTCCTCACCGAAGGTTTTCAGTACGATCAACTTACGACCCTTCGCAGTACTGTGGGCCTTGCTGGTGGCGGGTGCGGCTTCAAGGTCTTCCCCGTGTGACACGCCGTGCAGGATTTCCCTCCACTCCTGGGGGGAAGGAAATCTGGCGGGGGGGTCGTGATCCAGTCGACTGATCCACAGCGGTCAAATAGCGAGCCAATTTGTCATGAAAAGTTGGCGGCGCGCAGGAGTCTGTCCGGAGATGAGGAGGGCAGGCTCTGGGACGCGGTAGCCTGGATCCAACGATCCTCTCTTCACCCTGTTCAGGTCTTTGTCCACGCCCTTAATAGCGTTGGCCCAGATGTCAAGTGGCAGCGGCATTTCGGGCACACACAACTCTTCCCACTTGTTGCGACCTCCCTTAGCGGAGTGCCTCCCTTCACAGCAAGTCAATAAGCATCTCCGAAGCATAGATAACTGCTCTCACCTGCCTGGGGACGAGCGCGCTCCTTTTGCGCTGCTCTCCTGGACTGGGCTTCAGTGGGCCTTTTACCCACTTGTGAGGAGACTTGAGGGGCAGAGACTTGAGAGACACTGGGACTGGGATCTGCTGAACCGGTGTACGTGCGCCGCGTGTGTGAGTGACGATGAAATCCACCTGGGCCACGATACAGGCAATCAAACGGACGGACGGTTTTGCCCGTCTCGGAATACGTCGAGCGAATGATTGCATCGGCGAACGTGAACTTGACAGGCTTCTCAATGTTCGTCTGTGGGGTGATTGTGTGACGGGAGCGAATTAGCCATACTGGCACACCAGCGTGAAAGAGGTCGTCGCAGATCCTCGTGTCTTGCGTGAAGCATCCCATCCAGTGCGACCGAACAGGAAGGGGGGGACCGGTAGAGCTGGCGATGCGAGGATTGACATAAGTGACGAAGTCCAAGAACACCATCACGTCGAGGAAGTAGCGTTGAGCTTGAGCCACGAAGACAGTGATGTCGCGGAAGGTGAGGGGGTGATTTAGGAGTAACATAGTATCGTGTTCGAGCGTCTTGAGCATTCGACTGGCAATGTCTTGTTTATCCCCGCGTGTGTCCTTCCACTCCTTATAACGATCTGATGCAATCTGTCGCAAGGATGCGATGCCGACCGCTTTGTCGCGCCTCAGCTTGCCGACCTGAAAGGCGGCATGGGTAAGGGGCTCAAAGTCTTCCAACGTGGGACGATACCACGCCCACGAAAGCGGATCGGGAGCCGGGTAGTGCTCCTGGTGACGGATGCAGACAGCATACCGGTACTCGTAGCAGTACAGCTGGGGCCACTGGAAACAGTCGGCCGTTCCAAATCGTCCGTCAGCTCGGACGCGCAATTCTTCTTCGCCGTTATGGGGTTCGGGCACGAAAGTCATGTTTGGCGAAGAGTAGACGGTTGAACTCTGGTGGTCGGATGCGATGGACTTCGCATCCAAACAGGTGAACGTAGCTAGATTGACGAGTGTGATCATTTGCACAATAAAATCGCTGGAGAAGACTTACGATTGTCGGTGCGAGTTTGTGGTACAAATGTGGAGACGAGCGTCGTCATGGTTGGCGAAGGCAGAGAGATGCGGTTGGTGACAATGAATGCGGACGAGGCGGGGAGCGCAGCAATGGGGTGAGGATCTCTTATCGACGAGAGATGCGGTTGGTGACAATGAATGTGGACGAGGCGGGCAGCGCAGCAATGGGGTGAGGATCCCTTATCGACGAAGAGGTGCGGGGCGAAGTGGGACGAGGACCAGAGGCGTCTTGAATATCCGGGGGGATCAAAGGAGGCGCTTCAAAGGGTCTTCAACCCCACTGTCGCTCGATGCGAGGCGGCGACGGGGCGACCCTATGGACACAAAGTCCAGAAGCGTGCTCTGTGAGACACAAAGTCTGACACAGAGTAGATGTTGAGCGGCACAAAGCCAGCTCGGGGGTGGTCCGTTG
>JBBPRR010000560.1:0-20393 GCA_038093115.1 Hortiboletus flavorubellus | reverse complement strand
CGATCTATTAAACCCTCTCCACCTCTTCCACCCTCTACACCCAATCGCGGCCAGTTTTTCGTCCCGGCCGATGGCGCACCACTGCAACCCAGTGTTCCGGAGTCAGACGACGACGACGTGCCACAAAGCCTTATCCCACTCTTCACCGAAAACCTTTCCTTGTCCTTCTTGTCGAAATCGCGGGTGGACGTTGCAAACGAGAGGGAAGTCAGGGAATGGGAACGACTGATTGTGGGGTATCTTTGTTTGCTGGCACAGTGGCTCTGGGAGGACCCCAAGGCTATCAGAGACTTCCTCGAGGCTGGTGGGCTGGGCGTGGTGAGTCTTTTATGCGAATTCGTTTGTGACTCGTCTTCTTGAACCGTCCTCTGTCAAAGCTCGTGGAACCTATCAATCAAACCACGGAAACCGAAAGCCTCATTCCTGGCCTCTGTGCTTTCCTTTTAGGTTTGTGCTACGAATTCAACCGCGAACCTGGAGAAATCACACGGTATGGTGGATCGTCCTTCGGTGTCACGGTGCCTGTGTCATTTCTTACTTCTGCATCCGCACAGATCGACGATTCACCCGATCATTTCTCGGCTCGGGGTTGACATGGTGATCGGTCAAATGACGCGTTTCCGCGAGGACGACCGATTCAAATCGGTCACGCCCGAGTCGATGGTTACGTCCCGGACGTCGCCCGGCGTCGGCACTGGCCCTCACCAGAATCCAGTCGAGCAAGAAGGCGAGATCTGGTTCGACTGGGCCTTTGTTGATTTTTGGAAATCGAACCATTGTGAGTCCACGTCGAACGCGTTGGTGGATGGACTGACGGGACTGACTGTGCTCGACCGACCTACCGACCGACCGGCTGGTTCTGATCGACTTGACCCAGACACGGTGCAGCGTGGACTGAGCTCGGACCCTAACGCGTTGTCCTCTTCCGCATCTTCGTCTTCGGGTGCGTCTTTCTTTACGCCCACACGTCGGGGCGTGGACGTCATCGTTCCCTCTGACGATCTCGTCGGCGGTTGTCACCCGTTAACAGGCCCCAGCGCAGAGTCTGCCATGTTGATCAGCTCGCTGCGCGACGTGATCCGCACACAAGCGACCGAGATGGACGCGCTGCAAGCGCAGCTCAAAGACCTCTCCGCAAGCTCTTCTACACAGGTACCGTCCCCCGTGCTCGCCCAAGTTTTTTTTTTTTTCTTTTGCGTGACGATTCCCCCTCCCAGCTCGAGGACCTCCACGCCCGGATCGCCGATCTCGAGGCCGCTTTGAAAGAGACAGAGGGGACGAAGAGGGACGTGGAGAAGGAGCAAGAGGATCTGCTCGTGTTGCTCGACGAGATGAGTACGAAACGGAGGCGGGACAAGGCGAGGATGAGGGAGGCTGGGCTGGAGGTGTCCGAGGACGAAGGGGAGGATGATGACGATGAGGGAGAGGAGGATGGGGAGGAGGAATGAGGAATGAGGAATGAGATGGGGGGGGGAGCGAGAGCGCGGGCTGGTCGTCGGTCGTCAGTCGTTTTGTAGGTCAGGCGCAGTCGACGAGGTACAGTCTGATGGGGCGGGTTCCCTGATACGTCTTGTGACTTCTTTTCGTGGCTCCTATTTGATGGCGGGTTATATGTGCGAAAACACTCCAAGAACGGAGACTAGCCATATGGCCGATCCACTGCGCCGAGTACTACATATATATAATTTAGTGTGACATCCATACAATGCATGTAAAAGTATACGCGAAAGCGGAATAGAGTAAAAGGTATGTACAGATCTAGTGGTATGTAACCCGGGTCACCCATGCAGCTGCCTAGGTTCCTCAAGTCAGGAGAAAAAGATGGATCACCGAACCAAGCCGCAGATCACACCGCCTGCCCGATCGGTACCTGCGCCCACGCATCCCACCACGCCATCCTCTGCCGCGCGTCCCCAAACCCTTCCAAAAGTCGAATCACATGCCACACATCCCCCCAATCACTCCCGAGCCCGAGGCTCACGCGGACGACGCCCAACTCTCGGCCAACGCGCGTCTCGACGTCTCTCAGCGTCGACCGGTCGCACAGGCTCTCCATCACCTGTTGGATCCCGAGGAGCGCCGAGGCACCGCCGGGGTTGCACATGCAGCCCGTGCGCAGAGAGATATTGTGCATCGTCGCGACGTGCTCGACGAACGAGTTTGGAAGCATGTCACCGGTCGGCTGAGCGGATGACATGAGCATGCTTATGGCGGAGCGGCCGAGCGCAAAATTAACGACTCACGGAGAGGATGACAAAAGAGACCGTCGACCCGCTGTCAGACTGTTCGCCAATCGACTTTAAGCGACGAGACGGCAGCTTGGAGAGAATTTTGACCACGGGCATGCCGTTCGTGTCATGGCGCAGCTCGGCCATCGATGACGTTAGGAAATGCATCAGACACGATAACCGGAGCGGAAGGAAAGGGAGGTAAGCGGTGAGAAATCGGAGTCCGTCAGTGATTGCCGATAGCGTTAGATAGTTGACTGTCCCGTCCTGCACATACAGTCAGCTATCTCAAGGCATGTGAGAAACGTTGATACCTCGAACTGTTCATGCGGCTTCGCTGCCCTCGTGACTAGCGTCCCGGGAACTTGAACAATATTCACCGTGCCGCCGGCAAACCACGGTCGCTCCAACGTAGCCAGAAAGCTCTCTTTGACGATGAGCGCTCCTACACCAGTAGGATATCCAAACATTTTATAAAAACTGACAGCCATTGCATCGACAGGAGTTTCTGTCAGCGAGATCACAGAGGTAGGTGCCAAGGCTGCGGCATCGAGTAGAGTGCTGTATCCGAGAGAGGAAGCATATTTGAGGATTGAAAGCGGATTTTTGGAGTTGGAAATGTTTGATTGGCCGGTGAGGGCGAAGAGTGATGGCGTAGATGAAGCTGCCGGTTTGTTACTTTGAAGGACATCCTATGGGAGACAGAGGTCAGTGAGGGAACGGCGCATATATGCAGGTGAGACAGCGCACGGAGGACAGAAGGGCGTTCTTACCTTGGCAACTGACGGTTCGAAACCTCCAGTAGGTGTTGAAGGGATATAGTGTACTCGGGCGCCTCGTCGTGTTGCGAATTCGCGAATGCCATGCACGCTGTTGTGGGAATCAGCGCCAAGAACGAAAGAACTGTCTTCCCGGAAGGGGAATGCTTCTCCGACAAGTTTGAGCGCTCCCGTTGCATTTGCGGTAAAGATGACGGTATAACCCCTTGGCGCTTGAAAGAAGGAAAGTACCATTTTCCTGGCCTCATCTGCGCATTCCGAGGACAATCTCGAACTAACGCGGGACCGAATGAGATCTGATAGAGTCTGGCAAGAAGACGCAAGCTTACCTATTATTGACTGAGTGGGTGTTGCCCATGATGCTCTGTGTGAGAAAATCACCATGGACGTGGACGAGGGATTCGGGATGTTGTGCACCGCCCATATAGTCGACATAAGTTTCCCCCGCGCGGTCGAGTCTTGCAAAGTCAGATCTCCGGAGGGTGTCTATGATCCAGGTGCTTTGGTATTGTGGGTATGCCTTTAGGAAGGCTGAGTAAGCAAGGGCAGCTTGTGGCCCGGGCGATCTCAATTGAGCCTGGGAGATATATGCAGATAGAGATGGGCGGAGGAGAGGGGGATAGGGAGCAGAGGCGGTGGGAAGTGGGGGGAAGACGTATGAGAAGGCGTCGCCATCGCAGCGGGAATGGTCCTTCTCGTAGAGGGTGTCGCTTGAGAAGGATTTGAGGAGGGAAGGGTGCGATCTATGGGACTTTAAGGTGACGTGTGAGACGGGAAGCGGGGGGCTGATGACATTAATCTGGGGTCGATTGTCCTGGGGAGATATGCAGGAGTACTTGTTGCCCATGGCGGGTTGAGGGAAAGATGGCGCTGGGGTGCCGTTGACCAGCCAAATGGCATACGTTTATAGGTCCTGAGCACAGGGCACCATACAGACGGCAGAGCATTCCCAGCGCGACACGAATAGCCACCACGTCCGTAAGTACGGGAACGCCGATTTGGCCAAGCCCGCATACACGCGTGAGTTCGGCGCGGTCCCCCCTCCATCAGTGGCTGTAGATTCATTCGGGGACCATTTCCGCAGTGCTCAAGGCGAATGAGTCAGCGCTCCGGAGCTGCCTGTCGATATGGAATGCCACAGTCTGTCAAGCTCTATTCAAATTCATTTTACTGTGACTGACCAAGAGCAGAATAGTGCGAGTGACGTACCAACTGCGGCCAGAGAACATCGCCGTTCCCACATCCCAGCAACTCCTCACGCCACGACGTCGTTACAGTAATATGGTACAAGTACATAGTTCGGCACGACACGACTCCCATTACGGCAGCATACTGGAGCAGGGCCCCTAGCGCGCCCTGGGATCATTACTTCCCGCCCCGAGGCCATGGACATAAATGGCGTACCTCAGCAACTGACAGCTGACAACACATTGAGGGCGGCGAGAAAGAAGGTTACGAGCGAAAAAAGAATGATGAAAGCGTCCAATGGCGTCTGCTCAATACGCCGAATCTCCAGCTCCACATGGTTACCACAATCACGTTCATGTTTTCTCCAGGAACGTAGACGCAATTGTCATGGCAAGTACAGGATCCTGATCATGGGGGGGCCCGGGTGGTTTGATTGGGGCTGGACAGGTGCCGCCATGCCATTATGTCACCAAAACAGCCATGTCGACCTCCTGTGAGGAAGGTAAATACCAAAGCACAGGGCCGGGCGAGATGGATCTCCGAGGTCCGGAACTCCACATGACAAAGAGATTGGCTTAGTTCCTATTGTCCTTTCTGCGAAGCCATCCAGCGGTGGTTGGTGGTACGGAACCAATAGTATGGTTGGTCATTTGTTGATCAACACAGCCACTCTCCAAAACGCTACTCTCCAAAAATAACGCCCATCAAAGATACCTGCAATCGGACCTGTCGTTTGTTCTACGTGGGTTCTCTTTCCGCATTTTCTTCGGTTTAACGTATTCACACGTGTCTGGTAGTTTCTGTCCAAACGGCAGTTCGTCCTGGCGAACCTTGACAAGTTCAAGTCTCAATCGCGTGAGCAACTGCCGTTGACAAGACTCTCCTCGCGCGACCAGTTCGGACACGTCCTCTCTCGTTTCATAACTGAGTCCATGTCTGGTACGCTTGGTCAACGCCAACCCTCCCAAGTCGTCATCCCCGCAACCCAACATGGTGGTCTCAAAAAGATGCCCCCGTATTGGTACCCATACACGACAATGGCAAAAGAACGGTGGCTGGGAAGGGAGATATTAGAAATCGTTTCCACAGAGTTCAGAGATCGCAGCATGGAGTACTATGTGGGTGCGCTGTCTCCCCCATGCCGTCCGTGCAATCTCGCGATCTTCGATGAATGATCTACCTCTTCGCACAGAGGTACGCTCTTGAGTCGGGTGTCACCACTATCAACGGAAAAGTTGCAGAACCGGAGACAGTGGTCAGGAACGGAGATCGTATCGAGTGAGTTTTCCCCGCAATAAAAGCGAAATGTGCGTGAGTGTTGATCATTCCCAGGAACGTCGTTCATCGGCATGAACCCCCTGTCACAGCCACGCCAGTCAAGGTCGTACTGCACGACAAAGAACGGGATTTCCTCGCGATCGACAAGCCTGGTAGCATCGTTCGTCACCCTCCTCTATATCTGTCGACCAGACTCCGAAACAGGATCACAGCCTGTACACGCATCAGGGAGATATTACCGGCACAGTCTTGTTGAAATTCTTCGTTACGAATTCGGCTTTAACAAAGTATACAGTGCGTCTCGTTTCCCATCTCATCTCTCCCGCCCCTCATGCGAGCCCGCCGATAGCGATTAATAGATTGGATAGACTAACTTCGGGTCTCATGATATTACCGCTTAACTCCGATCTTGCCCGAACGCTCACGAGGGAATTCATGAACGGGTCCGTGAAAAAGGAATACGTGGCAAGATGTAAAGGGGAGTTTCCTGTGTGCGTTTCGGCCGTGGACCTGGATACGTCCATAACATGTTAACTAGTTGCGTTCATTTAGGGCAGAGGTCGTGTGTGAGGAACCGTTGTTGACCGTTGACAGACAGATGGGGCTTAATATCGTACACCCGGAAGGAAAGGTACGGCCCCTGCCGTTCAAAATTTCCATTCCTAGTAACGCCCTCTCAGCCTGCGAAAACGGCGTTCAATAGGCTCTACTACGACGCTAGTACCGATACCAGTGTCCTCCGTTGTAGGTTCCCACTTACATTTCCGCTACACCCGAATCAAATGTTCTATCACGTAGGTCGTCCATTTACGGGTCGCTGTGAGTACATTTTGGCCATTTCTTTTGTTTCGTCATCTCTGCGCCCATTTCCCCCTATCAATGCTGTCATTCATGATGAATCTTCTAGCGCATCAAATAAGGGTTCACCTCCAGTACCTCGGACACCCCATCGCCAATGATCCAGTATACTCTGAGGAGCGAATATGGGTGAGTCCCCTTTGGCACCCTGCCCTACCCGCCAAATACAATGTATCGAGTGCACTCGCTCCTCCCATTTGTGCCAGCATGCCTTCTCTTATGTTTTTTTGGTCCTCCTCTTTACGCTTGCCAACCCGACCATATGCTCACCTACTTATGGACCTATGCATAGGGTCCGAACCTCGGAAAAAACGGTATTGATGTCACGCCTAGTTCCGATCGGTTCGCACCGGTCGCACCCGAACACCTCAAGAGTGACGACAGCCCTGAGTCATTAGCCGCCAGCGGGGCTTACATGGACGCCGAACCCAACTCGAGTAAGAACGAGAGCGGGGCTGAGGACGAAGACAATGAAACACACCCGCAACTCAGGAAATTACTTCCCAGAGAAACGGGCCGCGACATCGGCATGGGGTCCCCCGTTCCCCTCTCTGCAGAGGCTGTCCAGATAATCACGCGTTTGAGGAACATGAAGGTCCGTCCTATACTTGTCGCGCACTGGTTTCCTTTTTTTTTTGTTCGCTCCCGATATTGGGAGAGCGGGGAACTCAGGATTGTTTGTTCCCGTGAGAGAATGAACACTTACGTTTGTTCATCCTAGGACGAAGATGAGGATTGGAGCCGATGGCGGGATGTTGTTTTTCGGGCCAAGGGCGCGCTTACACCAAAAAGCTTCCGCCGGCCACCGCCGCTTCCACCTCGGAACAAACGGAAGAGGGGCGGGAGGAGCGCCCAGGAGAATGACCACGAGCCTTTTGGACAAGGTACAGCTTTGCCAGGGGACCCCGCGGCGCGCCCTCCAACGCGCCTACTGTCGCAATCGGAGAGTACTCCTCAAGAACATCTCATCTCCGATGGCGACATACCGTCACCGTCTGGACCTGAGGATCCAGGGCAGCTCACCCTGTCCGAGGCGACCTCCCGCCTCCCATCGCTCGTGGCACCCGAGCCCGAGGCAGACCCAGCTACGGGAACGCTTTACTGTCCCGAATGTTATCTACCGCTCCATCCCGACCCCCAGCCGGAGAAGCTCTACATCTTTTTGCATGCGCTGACCTACGAGCTGAGTTTAGGGCGTTTTGAGACGGAGATGCCGGAGTGGGCCAAGGAGGGGTGGGTGTGGGAGCGGTGAACAGGGACGGGATTCGGGCTGGGTCGGGTTGGGTGCAAGACGTATTCCGTTTTGGATGCTGTTCCAACTGAGGTGACGTCGCTCGCTGAGATGTTGCAATATTGGTTGTGTGTGAAACGTTGGAGACGTGGGATGCCGTGGAGGACAAAGTGGCCAAGTAGCAGGGACCAAGACTTATCTTGTTTGGTGACTTATCTCGAAACTGACTTGGTTCCTGTAACATGAGCACTAGATTCGGTGCTCCCACTTGATTAGTGAGCAGTGCTTACAGGTAGGTAGCTTAGTCAGCAGCCGCAAAGCCCTGCGTAAGCTCGGGCTCAGCGCCAAGACTCCCGCAGCTCCTAATCAGATCTTCAAGTTGGCTCCAAGCCTCACTCATGCCGGTCTTGATCGTGGCTCGCGGGCAGATGCTTCTCATTTTCTATCCGCATCATCCGATAGGCTACTGCTCCCAACAGTCAGCCCCAGAGAGTTCAACTTATGCTTACGCCAAGACTTGAAGACTTTGTGCACCTCAAGTTGGCCGCCAACACCGTGCCGTGGCTCATTGTGATCGCCTATCAGCCGCTTGTACTCGTCACCTGCCCATAGTCCCGACGCTTACACGCCTAGCAGGACCACAGGTGGACAGACATGGTGATTGAGAGGTGACAGGTCCAACACCAACTCAAATGATCTCCCCACTCCTCTCCGCACTGTAAGGCGCCCGCACGATCTATCAAACCCTCCCCATCCCTTCCACCCTCTGCACCCAATCTTAATCGCGGCCAGTTCTTCGTCCCGGTTGACGGTGCACCACTGCCGCCCAGTGTTCCGGAGTCGGACGACGACGCGCTACAGAGCCTTATCCTACTCTTCACCGAAAACCTGATCTTTCCATGTCTTGTCGAAATCGCGGGTGGACGTTTGCAAACGGGATGAAAAAGGGAATGGGAACAGGCTGATTGTGGGGTATCTTTGTTTTCTGGCACAGTGGCTCTGGGAGGACCACAAGACCGTCAGAGACTTTCTCGAGGCTGGTGGGTTGGGCGTGGTGAGTCTTCTATGCAGATCCGTTTGCGATCCGTATCTTGGACCCTCTTCTCTGTCAACGCTCGTGGAACCCATCGATCAAACCACGGAAACTGACAGCCTGATCCCTGGCCTCGTTGCTTTCCTTTTAGGTTTGTGCTACGAATTCAACCGCGAAATCACACGGGTATGGTGGATCGTCCTTCGGTGTCACGGTGTCTGTGTCATTTCTTACTTCTGCTTCCGCACAGATCGACGATTCACCTGATCATCTCTCGGTTCGGGGTAGACATGGTGATCGGTCAAATGACGCGTTTCCGCGAGGACGACCGATTCAAATCTGTCACGTCCGGTCGACTCGGATGGTCACGTCCTGGACGTCGCTTTACGTCGGCATTGGCCCTCACTAGAGTCCAGTCGAGCAAGGAGGCGAGATCTAGCTCGATTTCCAGATATCGAATCGTTGTGGGTCCATGTCGAACGTGCTGGTTGTGTGAAAGATAGACTGACGGGACTGACCATGTTCGACAGACCGACTGGCTGATTCTGACTTTACCAGACACGGTACAGCGTGGATCGAGCACGGGCCCTAACATGTTGTCCCCTTTGTCTTCGGGTGCGTCTTTCTTTGCGCCACGTCCGGCGTCATCGTCCCTCTGACGATCTTGTCGCCCGTGTCACCCATTTTTGGCCCCAGCGCAGAGTCTGCCATGTTGATCGGCTCGCTGCGGGACGTGATCCGCACACAAACAATCGAGATGGACACGCTCCAAGACCTCCCCGCGAGTTCTTCCGCACAGGTACTAGCCCCGGTGCTTCTACTCTCGCCTAGGTTTTTATGCGCGACGCTTTCCCGCTCGAGGACCTCCGCCCACGGATCACCAACGTCAGGGCTGCTTTGGAAGAGTCAGAGGGGGGATGCGGAGAAGGAACAAGAGGATCTTCTGGACCTGAGGATCCAGTGCAGCTCGCCCTGTCCGAAGCGACCTCTCGCCTCCCATCGCTCGTTACGCCAGAGCCCGAGGCAGACCCAGCTATAGGAACGCTTTACTTTCCCGGATGTTATCTACCATCGCATCCGGACCCCAAGCCGGAGGAAGTTTTTGGATGCACTGAACTACGAACCGAGTTTGGGGCGTTTTGAGACGGTGATACCAGAGGTGAACGGAGATGGGATTTGGGCTGCGTCGAGTTGGGTGCAAGACGTATTTTGTTTGGAATGCTATTCAAACTGAGGTGAGGACTCTGTTGAGATGTCGGAATGGTTGTGTGTGAAACTTCGTGGGATGCCGTGGATTCAAAGGGACTAGGCCCTGACTAAGGCCATGTTGTGACACCATTTCCTGAGGAAAGTGATTCCGTGGCAGTTGCATGCCAAGGAGCATGAGCACCAGACTCGGTGCCTCCACTTTCGGAACCATCGAGTACATATCTCTCAATGTCATCCTTAAGCCCGACGTTAAAAACCATGATCAGTCGTGGCTGTAAACTAATATTTAGTGACTAGCGACGGCTACGCTAATGTTCCAAGGGACGCGATTTCCTTTCCCGAAGTGTAGCACGGCTACACGTGGAGAAATTTCATTTTGCTGTGGAAGTCGCAAGTGTAAAAGGCGCCCAGGTATGTCCCCTCACTGCATACTTCGACAACCCACTTCCCCGCTCTAAATAACGATGGGCTGCTGCTTGAGCACCAGACCACGATTAGAATCGGGGTCACCTGGTGCCCTGACCGTGAGTCTTCATACCTGCTCCTCGCTTATCAACTGACCTTATCCTGCAGGACAGTGTACAAACCCCCGACCCGGGTGTTTCTGACCACCACCCCGAATATGCGGGGGAAGAGCAATGGGACGAGGAAACCTCTGGACCTGGGGATCAGCCTCAGGATGCGTCCTCTTCCTCAGGCGCTGCGACACACACGGACGAGATTGAAGAGACGGCCATTACCAGTATGAAGTTCATTTCTCTACACAGCTTGGAATTATTGTTAATAATAAAGTAGATATCCGAGCGACAGGTGTTGCCCTAGGCCTTAGACGTGTGCCCGCTGGCTTTTATGCCGTGGTGCGCCACAGTTGCCTTGAATGGAGAACCGAAAATAAGCATTCGTCAGTGAATGACGATGTCGTCGAATGGAATGGGCCGATCCCAATGTGAGATTCCCCGAAGAACTGCTGTTAGTCCTGACAGAGTTCGCAGACCGTCAGACCTGTCGGCCACCGTTTGTCTTGAGGTCTATGCATCCTTCGAATTGCAGCCCATGTTGGGTGCTGGGGAGCAGCTGCGAGAGTTAACAATTACCGTGGAGGAACTATTGGACCATAGTGCAAAAGACGTTCGTGAGTGGTTCGGATGTTTGCGCAAGGGTCTGGGTCTTCACGTGATAGCAGCATTTACTCTCCCCCCAATGGATGGGGACATTGTGTCCCCGTGCTCATCCATTCGGGTAACTGCCAAACATTGGAGAAGCGAGAGTGATGGTTCCTCGGGGTCGATGGTCCTTGCCCCACATTGCGTGAGCCGGCCACTTGTGTCGTGATGATGCTCGTTAATCAGTGTATGTCATAGTCAACCACAGAATCCCCGGGCGAGCTGGAAGATGCAACAAACCAGGGCCACAAGGCTCTCTCGCGTTACCAAAAGTACAGGGAGAAACTGGACCTGGAGCGTTCTATTGAGCAGTTTGAGTCGGCGCTCAGTGTCTGCCCGCTAGGCCATCCATGTCTTGCGGCTGCACAGTCGAACCTGGCGATGGCAAAGTTCATCTTCTGTCAGGTCGGAGACACGAGTGCGACTATGGAGGATCCTCTTAGCCTGTATCAGAATGCGCTTGCTGCCCGTCCCGTCGGGCACTTGGATCGGCCCTCTACGATGCGTCAGATGGCCATCGTGCATTTCGCGCGATTTGCGAAGCAGAGGGATAACGTCGAGAGAGTACGAGGTGAAGCGTTGCTGCATGAAGTGATGGAGCTCAGCTCTGTAGACGGTCATGAAAACCGAGCTGCAGCTTTCTTACTCCAACTGCACGCTGGACGTAGAGGGGACCCTGTTCGGGCGGACGGTCGATCATCGGTGGAGCAGGATTCAACTTTACGCTCAACGGACGAGGATCCAAGGATTTTGAGTGTTCAGCTGTTGGACCGCTTCCAACGGTCCCGTGATCTAACCGCCCTGCAACAGGCAATCTCAGTTTTGCAGGAACTGGTGAGGTCTACTCCAATTGGGGATGACCACAGCGCAGCATTGGGGGATCTCGCCATGGCACTATCGTATCGATTTGATCACGTGGGGGAGTTGAGTGACCTTGAGGACGCAATTTCGAAGCAAAGGAATGCAGTCGAGCTCACTCCGCATAGTCACCCTGACAAGCCCAACCGTCTTAACAACCTCGGCAACTCCTTCCGAACTCGTTTCCAGCGCCTCGGGCAGCTGAGTGACCTCGAGGACGCAATTTTGAAGCAAAAGGATGCTATTGAGCTCATTCCGAATGGTCACCCTGACAAGTCCACCCACCTTAACAGCCTCGGGATTTCCTTCCTCGCTCGTTTCGAGCACCTCGGGGAGCTGAGTGACCTCGAGAATGCGATCTCGAACCAAAGGGATGCTGTTGACCTCACTCCGCGCGGTCACCCTCACATGCCCAACCGTCTTAATAACCTCGGCATTTCTTTCTTCGCTCGTTTCGAGCGCCTAGGGGAGCTCAGTGACCTCGAGGATGCAATTTCTAACCAAAGGGATGCTATTGAGCTCACCCCACATGGTCACCCCGACAGACCCAACCGTCTCAATAGCCTTGGCAACTCCTTCCATGCCCGTTTCGAGCGCCTTGGGCAGCTGGGTGACCTTGAGGACGCAATTTCGGCACTCGAGGATGCTGTTGAACACACTCCGCGTGGTCACCCTGACAAACCCAGCCGTCTTAACAACCTCGGTGACTCCTTTCGAGCTCGTTTCGAGCGCCTCGGGCAGCTGAGTAATCTCGAGGACGCAATTTCGAAGCAAAGGGATGCTGTCAAGCTTACTCCACACGATCACCCTCACAAGCCCATCTTGCTCAGCAATCTCGGCATTTCCCTCCTTGCTCGTTTCGAGCGCCTCGGGCAGTTGAGTGACCTCGATGACGCAATTTTGGCACTCAGGGATGCTGTTGAGCTCACTCCGCATGGTCGCCCTCACAAGCCCAGCCTGCTTGACAACCTTGGCAACTCCTTCCAAGCTCGTTTCGAGCGCCTCGGGCAGCTGAGTGACCTCGAGGACGCAATCTCGAGGCAAAGAGACGCTGTCGAGCTTACTCCTCATGGTCACCCTGACATGCCCACCCGTCTTAACAACCTCGGTAACTCCCTCCGAGCTCGTTTCTGGCTCCTCGGGGAACTGAATGACCTCGAGGACGCAATTTCGAAACAAAGGGATGCTATTGAGCTCACTCCGGACAGTCATCCCCACAGGCCCAGCTTGCTTGGAAACCTCGGAAACTCCTACCGAGCTCGCTTCCAGCGCCTCGGGCAGATGAGGGACCTCGAGGATGCAATTTCGGCACTCCGAGATGCTGTTGAGCTCACCCCGCACGACCACCCTGACAAGCCCAGCCGTCTTGACAACCTCGGCAGCTCCTTCCTCACTCGTTTCGAGCACCTCGGGCAGTTGAGTGACCTCGAGGATGCAATTTTGAACCAAAGGAGTGCTGTTGAGCTCATTCCACATGACCACCCTCACAAGCCCAGCCATCTTGACAGCCTCGGCAACTCCTTCTTCACTCGTTTCGAGCGCTTCGGGCAGCTGAGTGACCTCGAGGACGCAATTTCGAACCAAAGAGATGCTGTAGAGCACACTCCACATGGACACCCTGACATACCCAGCCGTCTTAACAACCTCGGCAAATCCTTCCTCACTCGTTTCGAGCGCCTTGGAGAGCTGAGTGACCTCGAGGATGCAATTTCGAAGCAAAGGGATGCTGTTGAACTCGGCCACCCTGACAAACCCGGCCATCTTGACAGCCTCGGCATTTCCTTCCTCACTCGTTTCCGGCGCCTTGGGCAGCTGAGTGACCTCGAGGACGCAATTTCGAAACAAAGGGATGCTGTTGAGCTCACTCTGCATGGTCACCCTGAGAAGCCCAGCCGTCTTAACCACCTTGGCAACTCCTTCTTTGCTCGTTTCGAGCGTCTCGGGCAGTTGAGTGACCTCGAGGATGCAATTTCGAAGCAAAAAAATGCAGTCGAGCTCACTCTACATGGCCACCCTGATGAGCCGACCCGTCTTAACAACCTTGGTATTTCCGTCCTCACTCGCTTCCGGCGCCTCGGGCAGCTGAGTGACCTCGAGGACGCAATTTTGGCACTCAGGGGAGCTGTTGAACTCACTCCGCAAGGTCACCCTGACAAGCTCAGCCGTCTTGACAACCTTGGCATTTCCCTCCTTGCTCGATTCGAGCGCCTCGGGCGGCTGAGCGACCTCGAGGACGCAATTTTGAACCAAAGGGATGCTGTTGAGCACACTCCGCATGCTCACCCTCACAAGCCCTCCCGTCTTAACAGCCTCGGCATTTCCTTCCTCACTCGTTTCGAGCGCCTCGGGGAGGTGAGTGACCTTGAGGACGCAATTTCGAACCAAAGGGATGCTGTTGAGCACACTCCGCATGATCACCCTCACAAGCCCGGCCATCTCAACAACCTCGGAAACTCCTTCCACACTCGTTTTGAGCGCCTCGGGCGGCCGAGTGACCTCGAGGATGCAATTTCAAATCAAAGGATTGCTGTTGAGCTCATTCCGTATGATCACCCTGACAAGCCCAGCCTGCTTGGCAACCTCGGCAACTCCTTCCATGCCCGTTTTGAGCGCCTCGGGGAGCTGAGTGACCTCGAGGATGCAATTTCGAACCAAAGGGATGCTGTCGAGCTCACTCTGCATGGCCACCCTGACAAGCCCAGTCGTCTTAACAATCTCGGTCTTTCCTTCCTCGCTCGTTTCCAGTGCCTCGGGCAGCTGAGTGACCTCGAGGACGCAATTTCGAGCCAACAGGACGGTGTTGACCTCACTCCGCATGATCACCCCCGCAAGCCTCTCCTTCTTAACAACCTCGGCAACTCCTTTCGAGTTCGGTTCCAGCGCCTCGGGGAGTCGAGTGACGTCGAGCAAGCAATTCGCTTATATTCTCATGCTGCGTCCGCCCCCATCGGCCCCATTAGTGTTCGATTTCGTGCATCACAGGAATGGATATCATGTGCTCGGCAAATACACCATCATTCTCTCCTTGGTGCATATTCTGTTGCCATCACCCTCCTTCCTCAACTCCCATGGATAGGCCTCTCTCTCTCTGATCGCTACTCTAAACTCGCCCGTGGTGCTGATGTGGTACGGGAGGCAGCAGCAGTAGCTCTAGACGCAGGACTACCAGAGACTGCCGTGGAGTGGCTCGAGCAAGGACGCTCGATCGTTTGGGGGGAGTTGTTTCAGCTCCGCAACTCTTACGAAGAGTTGTCGTCTGCTCACCCAGAGCATGCACGGAGACTTCGGGAACTTTCTGCTGCCTTAGAGCACGCCAGTACCGCTCGTGAAAAATCATTGTCCGCACTTGAACTGTCTGCTGCATTAGATCATGCCAGCATCCCTCACAAAAACTCTTTGTCCGCACTTTTGGAGCATATTCAAAGTTCTGCGATACGGTCATTGCAAGTGGAGGCTGATACACACCGTGCGCTCGCGATCGAGCGAGATAAGCTTCTCCACGAGGTCCGACGCCTTCCTGGTTCCGAACGATTCCTCCTCCACAAAAAATTCTCGCGCCTCCGAGCTTCGGCACACTCCGGACCGGTTGTCATACTCAACGCCGCAGAAAGCCGCTGCGATGCATTGATCGTTCTTGCTGGCGTCGATCGTGTAATTCATGTCCCGCTTCCCAATTTCACGCGCGAGCGATTCACGGTTCTTCAGAAGAAGTTGCTTGGTCACTCCCGTGACATACACCCTGACGAAAGGAAGGCAAAACTTGTAGTTTCTCCAGACAACACCTGGAATCCCGAAGCAGGGGGCGGCGGTAGTTGGGAATTTCTCTTATCCAGCTTGTGGAAGGGTATCGTCAGACCTGTCCTGGATGCCTTGGCTTTCAATGTACGTGGTGTGATGTCACTCGAGTTCACAGTTGAACTGATCATCTGTATCGGAGCAGACACCCGGGGACCCATCACGTATTTTCTGGTGTCCAACTGGCCATTTCGTGTTTCTTCCTATCCATGGAGCCGGTTTCTATGACTCTCAGCACGCGCAACCTGGTCACAAAGTGTCCGACTTTGTTGTCTCGTCCTATGTCCCTACTCTCAGCATTCTTACGTTGTCACCCGATTTCAGCACGCCACCTAGCGGCGATCTCCACCTCTTAGCTGTCCAGCAGCCATCCTCAGATGGACTGCGTCACCTTTCAGGTGCGGCCACCGAGTTGACACGCATCAGGGAGGTCATTAGGGATTCACCCCCGGCACACGTCACCCTCCTAGAATCCTCTGATGGCACGGTTGAGGAAGTGCTTTCCCTGATGAAGGAAGCAGACTGGGTCCATTTTGCATGCCACGGAATCCAAGATAACGTGGATAGTGGACTTTGTCTCGCAGATCGACGCCGCTTGAAACTTCGTGACATTGTTGCGGTGTCACGTCCCCGCGGCGGGCTTGCCTTTCTCTCCGCGTGTCAGACGGCGAAGGGTGACGAGCGTCTCTCCGATGAGGCCATCCATATCACAGCCGGAATGTTGTTTGCGGGGTACGGGGGTGTCGTTGGGACGATGTGGTCGATCAGTGATAACCTTGCTCCTGATGTGGCAAGGGACGTATACGGGCGACTCTTTCGGACCGGCACAAGACCGGATTATCGGGAGGCTGCAAGAGCGCTGCACGAGGCTATTGGGCGTCTTCGACATAGCAACGCGTCATTCCTCGAGTGGCTTCCGTTCATCCACGTAGGTCTTTGAACATTTTAAGTATGTGTCATTTACTTGTTATTGTGTTGTATGCCTGGTGATGTACACGGATGGATCTTGCTGCGTCGCGTCTTCGCGTCTTCGCGTTGCCGTGTGTTATGAGATTTCGGCGATTGTGAATAACACTTGCACCCAAGGGCATCAGACGCAGCCTCGCACGCCGTGCAAGCCATGCCAGTTTTATTCGTGGCTCGCGGTCCGATACTGTAGGCGTGTCATTTTTCATCCGTACCGGAAGCATCTGAATCAGCACGTTCTCCCTGACAGCCAGAGGCTACCACTCGCAAAAGTCCGGAGTTTTCAGCTATGCTTATGCTAAGCACTGCCAATCACAACGTTACTTTGGTGAATGGTGGAGCAGAGCGGCCCGTCAGGCCGTGTCGCAACAGGTCAAGGGTAGCAGAGACTGACTGGTTCGGTTGGAGTGACAGGGGTCCAAGCCGGGAGATGCCGGAACAGGTAGAGTTTGCGTGAGGCTCGTCTCATCGCATCGAGCAGCGCGATAGCCCACAGTTCTGTTGTGCCGTGTCCTGGCTGGACGGTAGTCCCATTCCCTTCGTCTCTCTCCCTAGCCGATCCAACGGGAAAGTGTGTCCTTGGCCACTGGTTCATGGTTCCCGACGAAGTATGCATACTATAGAATGCATAAGAGCACCGCCGTACTTGGTACGTGGTTTGGCACGGGCTTCGATGCGTCCGTCCACTTGTAGTCCTACTAGGACGTTGAAACCACGGGGGGGCTAGGCGAGTGACGATCGCGATAAGTCACAGTGACTCTGCGTGAGGTGGTCGTCCCGTTGGAAAACACGGTACATGCCAGCACTTTGCATCCCCAACCTTTTTGATGTTCAAGCCCGGTATGAATACGAGACCCCTGTGTCCCCTGTGCTTTGATCGGTGAGTTTCTTTTCTTTTCTTTTCATTGACATGTACGCATTTTCTTCGGTGCCCAACACGCATGTATTCCTTTCAGTCACCCGATCCGTTAACGTGATGGCAGGGGGCTAAACATTCTTCAGGTGAGACGGATTGATTGTTTAAGAAATGGTGGGGCGGCGGGCGAGGTTGGAGACAGGCAACCCCCAGGCTTTGCGCGGCGAGCTGTCAACGCAATGGTGTTTGCTGTCATTGTGCGTGGTCACTTGAAGTGACGCAAGGAACAAGGCTTGCTTCAAAAAGCTGGCAAGGTGTGTCGCACGCAAGCTCACCGATTCAACTCGAGTTGTTTACTCCCGTCCTCGGGTAGACCACCTTGTGCTTACTTTGGGCATTGAACCCTATCTTTGCTTACTCGACACTAAGCTTACCCGAACATGTTTGATGAATCAATCAAGGGAAACGGGCGCTGCGGAGAGGCACAAAGTTCACGCCGTAACAAACCACCCCTTTTTTGGAAGTTGTATCCCTTCGAATCGCTGTATACCGCGCATCCTCAGTTGGGGAGGATCACGAAAACGTCACCAAGGCGCATTACCTTCGTCTGACTGATGGTCCAGCTTGCCTTATCGGGTGCCGTCCGAGGAACTCATCACAACTTTCACGATGTTTGGTTTCAGTCTGGCTTACAATTGTGGCATCCTAGACCGGATGAACGCAATCTCTCCGTCACTCTTTCAAAACTTCTCCCTCTCAGAAATGGTCTATTCGTCTTCTTTTCACTTTAGAAAAACTAAAAACATGCCTCGCGATCGTCATGCGCGCAAGTTTACAGGCCGTCATCGCTTTCGTGATGTCTCGCATATGAAACTGACGGATATGTTCAAGTCTTTGCGACGCGGGAGATTTCGCAGAGACGTTTCTCGACAATCTTCCTTAACCCACTCACGGAGCCTTCCTCCGCCCCATGCTGACCACGACTCCTCGCCTGTACAACCCCCTTTTCCTGACCTTTCCACGTCACCACCTTTCCATATTTCGCGCTGCCGCTCCGATGCTGTAAGCATCCTGAGTGTCACGGAGGGAGACTGCTCATCTGGAATGAGCACCTCGAACTCTGCTCTCGAACCTACTCCCTCTAACGTAGCAAGGGGACGGCACTTGCACTCCTCACTGCGCCCCGTTCAAACATTCCCAACATCTCCCTCTGTGTTCCAGCTGCGCTCGGCGACAACAAAGGACTATCTGATTGATCAGTTGGAACAACACCTGCGCCAACTGAACCTGGGAGATGCAAAACCGGATCGCATTCCCCTCCCGAGGAACTCGTCACGTGACACCCCAATGGATGTGTGCCCGGGAGGCCCACCCCTAGAAGTCATCAACCCGAAGACGTCTTCTCGCCACGCACCCTCCGCCAGGGATGCACAGAAACCAATGTCTTCGCCCGACGACCAAAACGTTGTCCCAGTGATCCTCATCACGTCCGTTGACGCCAAACACGCCAAACCTCTACCCCCCTCGGCACAACGGCCGTCCAGAACGCCGTTTGGCCCGTCTAACTCCATCCGTCAACCTGCTAACGACCACTCTGATAAATCAAAACGAAAAACGCCACCTGACGACCCTTTTACGACGCAGTCTCACGGCTCTACTTACCCCCCTGACTACAACCTCACCTTCCGACTCCCTTCTTTTCCCTCGTCTTATCCGGGTCCCGCCCCTGAGACGCCGACGCCGATGTGTTGTGACCACTTTGGTGATTGTAAGGGCGATCTGTGGGAGGTCTTACATCCCCCTCTTGTCGCTGGTAGGTTTACACTACCTCCGTTCCAGCTACCGCCCTTGAACACGGGTATATTTGATAATATGTCTACACCGCCTACATACTAGTAGACGCTTCCCGAAGAGCGAGAACCATTTCCGAGCATCACTTTTCATTTCGGTACGCATATTTGTTTCCATTTAGGTAGTGTTGTTCGTCCCCACCAATGAGATTTCTCACACGTGATCTCGCATAATTATGAAACTTACGCGTTCGTTTTAACTGTTTGACCAGACTGCTGCATGCTGTACGACTACCATTGAAAGCACAATGTACACTGATTCCACACCACATTTCACATTTGCCGGGCGGTTTCGACAATATCATGAACGGTTAGAGGGGTCCTTTTTAATACCCATGTTCTGAGCGAGTTTTTTTTCAGTGTTCGTCCCTCCCTTTTCTCTCTCTTATCATGGACGTTCCAGACGGCGGTTTGACAGCTTGGTTAACCGTATTTGGCGCGCAAGTATCTGTCGTTAATATCACCGTTCATCTCAGCTAACGCGCTCCTCAAAAGCTTTTTGATCCAGGTTGCTGGCTTCGGGTACGAGACCAAGCTTGTTAGTGAAGTGATCCTCACTCGGCCCTTGTAGATTCGTGAATGCGTTCGGCGTCTTTCAAGGCATCTTTCTCATCCTTCTGTTGGCATACAGTCACTCACTCCCATTTAGATTATTACTCTCAGTATTACCTGACCGATGTCTCGTCGTCTTTCATTTCGTACGTTTTCCTTCTGATAAAGTGTTTGTCCTCCTGATAGCCTCTCGTTCTAGTTGGATAGGAAGCACGAATTCATTCTTGATTTTATCTGGAGGACTTTTTTTCGGGCCCCTTTATGACAGGGGATATTTGTAGGTCCCTCTCCGCTGGTTTCCATATCCACATGCTACACGTACCCATCAGTTACTGGTTGGTGTTGGGCGGTTGCACCCTACAAATTTTATGTCTTTTAGCGCTCTCTTTCACCCAACAGAACCAATTTTATCAAGTACGTGTTAGCATTCAGCACAGTAATCTTTCGAATTTAATTCTTTTAGATTTTTCTATGTCATGGCTTGGGCTTCGGCTTAGCTACAAGCATGAGCTATGTACCTTCGATCGCTGTACTGTCTAATCACTTCGA
>JBBPRR010000559.1:0-20399 GCA_038093115.1 Hortiboletus flavorubellus | reverse complement strand
TGCGTCTGTATCTGTACCAATAACAAGCAAATCTATGAGAATTCCTTTGCAACTGATTGTACCCTCGCACACCCTAAAAACTGTCGACTCCTATGCCCTAATCGATAGCGGAGCAGACCTCTCCTGTATCGACTACAACTTTGTCAAAAGACACTGACTCCCCATAAACAAATTAGACGTACCTATCCGCTCTCGAAATGCCGATGGATCCTTTAACAAAAAGGACGTCAGACACACCTGCCCTCTCTTCATCAACATAGAAGGGATCGCCCAAAAAGTTGACTTCCATGTTATGTCTTTAAAAGACAATGTCATCCTTGGACTCCCCTGGCTCCGTGCTACCAACCCAGTTATCGACTGAACCAACTGAACTCTCTCCATTGACGAATCCGTCGATGAATCCAAATTCCTCTTCGCCTCCCACAAAGTTGTCATCAAACGACACAACTCCTCTTACAAACCCCCCACTCAACCCCCTCGTCACGTGAATGTGGATGCCATCACCGACTCTCGCCTCTATGAATACAACCAATGGGAAGAAGAGTCAGCTTTTATCAACTGAGCCTGACAATTCCGAACCATCCAACGGATCATCCGTTACGGATCTCGCTTCGCCCCCCTAGGATCCCCTGTCGTTGCTCGCCTCACCACCGCCACTGAACTTGCAGTGGCTGCTGAAGCTGCTAAACCCAAAGTAACCCTTTCCTCCAAATATTCCCAATTCTCCTCAGTCTTCTCCAAAGAAGCTACTGACCACGTTTCCCCCTCTCGTCCCTACGACCACGAAATCAACCTCACCGAATCCTTCTCCCCAAAAGTTGGAAAATTGTACCCCCTTTCCCCCGAAGAACGAAAAGCCACAGAAGACTTTCTAGACGAGAACCTTTGTGCTGGAAAGATTCGTCCTTCCAATTCCCCCCAAGTGGCCCCTTTCTTCTTTGTCAAGAAGAAAAACGGAGGACTTTGTCCTTGCCAGGACTATAGGTACCTAAACGAACACACCATCCGAGACGCCTACCCCCTTCCCCTAATCTCCGACCTCATCGATAAGTTAAAAGATGCTAAAGTCTTTACCAAGTTCGACGTATGATGGGGATATAACAACGTTCGAATCAAAGATGGTCATTAGTGGAAGGCAGCTTTTATCACCCACAAAGGCCTTTTTGAACCTACGGTTATGTTCTTTGGGCTTACCAACGCTCCCGCCACCTTCCAACGCTTCATGAATGACTCCTTCCGTGATATGATCGCAGAAGGATGGCTCGTTATCTACATGGATGACCTCCTCATCTTCTCCCCTGATGCTGCCATCCACGAAGAACGAACCAAGCGAGTTCTGCAAAGAATGACCGAACTCGACTTGCATCTTAAACTTGAGAAGTACAAGTTCGCCGCCGAAGAGGTCGAATACCTTGGAATGATCGTAAAGCCAGGACAACTAGCCATGGACCCAGTCAAACTGGATGGGATTGCCAAATGGCCTACCCCTGCCAAAGTAAAAGACGTCCGGTCTTTCCTAGGCTTTGCCAATTTCTACCGACAGTTTATTCCCAATTACTCCAATATAGCTTGCCCCCTCATCGACCTTACCAAAAAGAACCTCCAATGGGAATGGACCCCCGCTTGTTAGAGGTCCTTCAACTCTCTGAAGACCCTCTTTCTGTCCAAACCGGTCCTCCATCTCCCTGATCTCTCTTCCCCCTTTGCCATCGCCACTGACGCCTCCAAGTATGCCTCTGGCGCCATTCTCCTCCAAACCGACTCAAATGGCGACTGGCACCCATGCTCCTACCTCTCCCAGTCATTCTCCCAAGCAGAACGAAACTATGACATCTACGATTGAGAACTCCTCGCCGTCATCCGTGCCTTAAAATCTTGGAGACATTATCTTCATGGATCCCCCTTCCCAGTACAGGTCTTCACCAACCATAAAAACCTCACTTACTTCCGCCAACCCCAGGCCCTTAACCGACGACAAGCCCACTGGCTTCTCGACCTTTCTGACTTCGATCTAAAAATGATTCATGTACCTGGAAAACTCCTTGCAGGACCTGATGCCCTCTCCCGCCGCCCTGATCTCCTTCCTCCTTCCGATCTTGACAACGAAGGGGTAACTTTACTTCCCCCATCCCTTTTTGTCTGCATCATCGACACCTCCCTTTCTGACCGAGTACAGTCCGCCTCCATGGACGACCCCCTAGTACTACAAGCCCTCCAATCTATGGATGGCTCCATTCCCCCTGCCTTTCGCTCTCACCTCTCTGATTGGCAAAACGAAGCCGGCATCCTTACCTACAAAGGACGTATCTATGTCCCTAATGACGACTCCCTTCGTCACACTATCCTTGAACGGTGCCATAATCATGAAACTGCTGGACATCCGGTTATCTTAAAACCCGCCAACTTGTTTCCACAGAATTCTGGTGGCCTGGCTTGGCCTCTTATGTCAGGAAATATGTTGAGGGCTGTGCAACCTGCCAGCAAAACAAGTCCAACACGCACCCCACCGTTCCCCCCCTATGTAACTCTGATCAAATCCTCGGCCTCGTGGCCATTCCAGCAGATCTCTTGCGATCTAATCACCGACCTTCCCCCCTCTGCTGGCTTTGATTCACTTTTGGTCATGGTAGACCATGGGCTTACTAAGGGGGTGATTCTCTGCCCCACCAAGAAATCTGTCACTGCTGAGGGAATCGCCTCCCTCTTTTTCCTCAAAGTCTTCCTACGCTTTGGACTCTACGACAAAATCATCTCCGATCGTGGTCCCCAATTCGCCTCTGCTTTTGCCAGAGAACTCGGAAAACTCCTGAACTACAACCTTTCCCTCTCCACTGCCTATCATCCCCAAACTGATGGAGAAACGGAACGTGTAAACCAGGAAGTCGAAACCTATCTTTGGATCTTCTGTGGTGCCAACCCTTCTTCCTGGTCCGAAAAGATCTCCCTGGCAGAATTCGCTCACAACCACCGCCCTCACTCCGTGACCAACCAATCCCCCTTCTATCTCATGATGGGATATGAACCTCGTGCCCTTCCTTCCCTGATCTCTGACTCTTCTATTCCCGCAGTGGAATCCCGCCTAAAATCTCTCTCCGCGGCTCGAGATGAAGCCCTTGCTGCTCATGAACTCACTCGCCAAGTCATGGCTTCTCGAGTTTGCCGCAACTTCACCCCTTTTGCCAAAGGAGACAAAGTCTGGCTAGAAGCCAGGAATCTGAAAAGGTCCATCTCTAATCCAAAATTCGCCCCAAAACGTGAAGGACCATTCGCCATCACGAAAGTTCTCTCCCCTATCGTCTACCAACTCCACCTCCCTAAAATGTGGCGTATCCACAACATGTTCCACGCCTCCCTTCTATCTCCGTACAAAGAAAACTCCGTCCATGGGAAGAACTTCCCTGCACCTCCCCCAGACCTTATCGGTGGAGAAGAAGAATACGAAATCGAGAAGATCTTGCGCCACCATGGACCTTGCAACAACCGCTTCTTCCTGATCCGATGGAAAGGATACTCGGCTGAAGAAGACTCCTGGATCCCAGAATGGAACTTGAAAAATGCCAAGTCCGCTCTTTCTAACTATAAGAAACTTCACCCTTCCGTTTTCTCTTCTTAACTTTCCACCTACGAACATAACTTTCCTCCTTTTGACCTCTCTTCAAACTTTGCTCGCTATGTCTTCCCAGAGTAACCTCTCCATTTTCCTCGAAGCCCCCTGTGCTCCCTCTCCTGCCGTCACTACTACCTCCTCCCACCATGGGATTCTCTCCGTCGATGTACCAACCCACGCCCACCACACTAGAGATGACCTCCCTGACGCCAATGACCTCACCAGACTCGTAAACGGTCTCCACAACCCCCACCTCTCTACCCCCATAGACTCCTTCCTCGACATGGGTGTCGGAAGCATGCAGTATGCAGTTACTTGGCTTACCTGCTGTGGGTGGTAACTCAGAGATGATAGCGGTTGCTGGTCAAGAGTCTATATCAACTCAGATGACTGAGTCCGAAAGCTATATACGCTACATGAAGTGCGTGTGAACTAACTACTATAAATGAACTACTACTGTGTAATACGAGTTTGTTCAACAATGGATTCCCCACTCTATGCCCTTTATCACGCCTTCCTCCGCAACGCCTCCCTCACTCAATATACCGGGCGAGTCCGCCAGATCCAACGAGATGTAGAAGGATACCTCCTTGTCACCTTTTACCAACTCGGTATGCTAGAGTTCCTTGAGGACTTAGATCGCTACCTCTGCGAACTCGCGTCTACCACCTCCTCCCCTGCCTCCTTTCATTCAGCTTTGGCCAGAAACCCGGACTCTGCTTTGTCCTCTCCCCTTTCTCCTATCGAAGAGGAAACCCTTCGGGCCATTGAGTACGCCTGGACTGGAGGAGGTAACCGACACTTTTCGCCAACTGACGCTCACATCCGATTCAACGCCTATTGGACTGGAGGAGATGGCTCCTCCCCCCTCACCTCCACCCATCCCCACTATAACAAAGCCTGTTTCTCCTGTCGACGTCTCGGGCACATTCGTCTCAATTGCCCCGTATTCCAATGCCCTACCTGTCTTCGATGGAGTCCCGGTCATCACATGAGTAGCTGCCCTCTCCAGCGCCCCTCTCCCCCTCCCTCTCGCGGCTCTTCTCGCCCCTCCTCTCGTGGATCTTCACACCCCTCTTCTCGGGGTTCTCACCACTGGACCTCCTCGTGGAGGTCTCGTCACATCCTTCCCATTCCTCCTCCTCCTCGTCACTCTCCTTCCCTTGAGTATGACAACTACAATGATTATTCCGACGGTGCGGTTGCTAACATGACTGGTTCCCCCTGCGGTGGTTACATTGATCTTTAAAAAAGAGATATCTTTGTCGTGGACTTGATTCTAGTACGGGGGTAATGTTACGATTCTTTCTTTCTTCCTTGATAAACCATTTCCTTCTTAACGATCTCCTGCGTTCCACAATGCTTTATCTTGTTCTCTCTCATTCCATGACCTTCCATGCTTATCTCGCTTCTCCTACGTTCTCCAGTTTTCTTTTCTTATCTTTGTCTCACGAATAACTTCTTGAACATTCTATGACATTCTATGACTTTCTCTTCGATTAGTCATCCTTGTTTCCCAACTGTATATAAATCCGATGTCCATACCATGTATCCCTAAGTTAGACCTCCTTAGGAATACATCGAGCTTCACCTCCTTGAACCACTCTCTAAAGTCTTCGTCCTACTTTTGAGTGGACGCTCTCTTCCTTGAAACTCTGAACTCAACCTAAACGAAGGTTGAACCTTTGAACCTACAAAAAACTAAGGCTACGCTTGGCCCTACCCGGACCAACCGTAACAGAAGATGGACACGAGTCCAACTGGCGGTGGGATATTCATCTCTATCTCCATCTCCTCTTCAGACAAAGAGTCTGACTCTGAGTTGACTTGGACCCTTGAACTTGAAGTGGAACCTATGTCGATGGTTCCATTCCGTGCGTTTGATGCATCGCTTGGATCAAAGTAGCGGGCATTTCGGTCAGCCTTTGCAGGCGCATGAATGACCTTGACCATCACAAAAAGTGCAGAAGTGTAATATGACCATATAGACCAGATCGTCAGCCGGGGGTCCAGACTGAGTCATCAGTAATTTTACACGGTTCTTAATTTGGCTTTACACATCTTAATTTGACTTTACATATCTTATTGTGCTTAGCAAGCTAACACAACCACTCCAAACCAATTCAGGGACTGATATTTATGCTTTATGTCTGTTAAGATATAGCATAGTATCAGGTGTTGAACGAACTCATATTATACAGTAGTAGTTCATTTATAGTAGTTAGTTCACATGCACTTCATGTAGCATATATAACTTTCGGACTCAGTCATCTGAGTTCTAATTCCCAGAGGACCAGCACCCTCAAGCTGTGTTCTTGAAGTTGAAACAGCACTTCGATCTACTCTGGACCTACCAGAATGAGGTCCCTGCCTCCCTCCAATCCCTCATCATACTAGCGAAGTTACCGCGGTACATGGACGTCTTCACCCAGCTCCTAAACATGTCCACCTCTGGCGCCTCCACCTCATCTGTGAAAGAAAAGGAGAAAGATGAGGACTCGACTAAGCTCCCTGCCCTCAATGAGATCAAGCAGATGACTCTTGTCGCCTGGCAGCAATATGTCTTGAAGTGTAAGCCCAGGCAGGACGATCATGCAAAGAAAATCTCTGCGGTCAAATGTAAGCCTGTGGACCCCCAGTTCCAGCAACAGCAGCGCCCACAGGGGCAGCAGCAGCAGGGGGGGAATCAGCCGCAACAGGGAGGACTGCAGTAGAAAAAGAAGAAGACCACTTGTGGTCAATGTTTCGCACAAGGGCAAGTGAAGCAAGATGCTCGTGCCCAACGCCGCGAAAATACCCACTACAATGACGCTGGCCCCTCCTTCGCCTTCTCCAATGCCACCATCATTGATCCCGCCATCGTTGAAGCCGGTCCTTCTGTTGTCAACCCTCACCATCATGCTCACACCACTGGTGAGATCCACTACAGCCCACCAGCCTTTTCCCAGACGCAATATCTCTCACTCGCCGTTTGGAAATCACACCTACTATCAAGACCGTAAGACATCTTGATAAGGTCGCGAATAGTAAACTCACTCACACCCCCATCGTCAACACCAGAGACTATGACTTCGGTGCCCCTAGTCCTTCGTGCCCACTGCAGTACAAGGACCACAAGGCAGATTCACCAATCCACCGCCTTTCTTCGTCCTTCTTAGGCACTTTTGGAGAGGATGTTCCCTCCTACAAGGATGCGATGGAAGACAATTCGTCTTCACTTCTCAACTGCCTCCACCAGTTCATTCAGCCTGCTGCCCTCATCGAGATGGATGATGACATTGTCTCCATCCACTTCGGCCAGGCAGAGGCTGGCAAATTTTACACCACCCAAGAGGACTTTTATGCTCAAGAAGAGGAAGAAGAACTACCTTTCGAAGAGTACTTTGACTTGGACGGCAGATATGAGGATGAAACGTACGTCACTTCCCTGTCTTACTCACATCTCTCAGACACTGATGAGTGATTTCCTTATTCATCACAGTATGTAGACTTTATTCTATTGTCTATTGTAGATAGTGATGAAATGGACATACTTTCTACACTCCCTTACTCCCTGTGTGACGGTTGTGAGAACCATAACATCAAAGGAAAAGGGAAATTGCATGCACAAAAAGAGGACACAGAAATGTGGCTTCTCGACTCTGGAGCTTTGGCTCACTTCACCAACAACTTTGACGCTTTCGTTGAGTATCAGGCCTATTGCGAACCTCGCTATACTCAAACAGCAAATGGTAAAGTGCCCGTTTTAGGTGAAGGCAGCATTCTTATTCGTTACAAGGAGAACGTTGTGTGACTATTGCCAACAATCTATATGCCAGATTGTACCATCAATCTTATCTCTCTTGGCACTCTCCTTAAAGACAATTGCCTTTATGCACAGAGCGCAGAAGGCTTTATGCACATCATTGATGATTGCACCAAACGTGACCTGATCAGTTTCCACTCTCATGGAAGCAGTACTATGTACTGGGTGAGAGCCCCTATCATCCATGATCACACTAGAGCGAATATTGATATGATTGCCATGGATTACGAACTGCTCCATCGCCGCCTTGGGCACCCTTCAAAGGATGTTCTAAAGGCTGTGCAAAAACATGTTAGAGACTTCCCAAGTGTGACCATCCCGCCTGTGGAACCAGTTTGTCCTGGCTGCCAGCTAGGCAAACAACCCAACTGACCCTTCGCTGCGAATGATGTTTGCGCAAAGAAACCTTTTGAACTTGTACACTCCGATCTAAAGTCTTTTGGGACTGAATCATATCATCGATCGAGGTACATTATCATCTTCTATGATGATTACATGTCCCAAGGATGGATTAAACCCCTCCGGACCAAGGACCAGGCACTTGGTGCCACAAAAGAGTTCATAAAATACATCAGTAATCAGTACTCCACCTCGATAAAAGGCTGGATGTCCAATGCAGGGGGAGAATACAGTATAAATCAAAAGCCTTCAGGCAATTGATGCACGACAATGGCATTCATGTTTATGAGTCTACACCCCATACCCCACAACAAAATGGACAAGCTGAGCGATTTATTCGCACCCTGATGGACAAAACTCGGGCTATGTGTCTCCACGCTTGCCTACCCGATTCTTATTGGGAGTTCGCTATTCAGCATGCGGTACATGTGTACAATCGCACTTCCAAACGAGGTTTAAACTGGAGGACACCTCATGAACTTTTAAACAAAGCTCCTCCCACAATTTCTCATCTACACGTCTTTGGATGTGCTACGTATATTCACCTTCCAATGGACACTTGTGGAGGCAAGCTACAGTCTAAATCGCAGCTTATGATTTACCTAGGCATAGCACCAGGTAATAAGCACAATTACTTATTCATGTGCCCCAATAACGCGCTGCACACGTATGCGCATGCCATTTTTGATGAGAATCTATTCCCCCGGTGCTCAGGAGCTTGGCCACATAAACCAGTAAGCGCACCTCCGCAACCCCACAAGCACCCGAGAAATCCCTTGCACCCACACTTAAATAAGGAAAGCAATGATGATGACTTGCCGGGCCCCTCTGAGCGAATACGCCATGCCCCTTCAAACCCAAGTCCACTACCTTTTGAGTGAAATCCTTCGCCTGTACCAGTTGCCCCAGAACGAACATCCTCTCCTCCCTGTACCCCTCCAAGGAGGCTTCCTCCTTTGGATGCCCCTCTTGCCTTACCATGCCGATCTGAGCGAATCAGGCAACCGCCTCGCCGCCCTGGCAACATCTATGGAGAGTGTCATAACCCGGTGCAACAAATTAAAGAAATTGAGCACAATTTGTACTGGAAAGACCTAACTGGTCAATCCACCCCTTCTGCACTGGAAACACCTAACGTTCCCGGTACCATGCCTCCATCCCCCACTCCTTCTGAGGACGACGTCGAACGCATGATCTGGAAAGGGGGAGACACTATGGTAGTATACCTATGCACAAAGGCAGTACCCCTCGATGAAAGGCCTAATAAGCCTAATTATCAAGAATGGTCCTATAGAGATCTACTATGCCTACCTGAATCAGAGCGCAAGCAATGGGTAAAAAGTGTGCGAAACAGAATTAGACATGCTGAAACAATGTAAAGTCTTTGAGGTCTCTGACTGCCCCACTGGCTGAAAGGTCATTAAGAATCGCTGGGTTTTCAATGAAAAATCAGATGGTCATAAACATGCCTGACTAGTAGTGAAAGGCTTCTCGCAAGTCGAAGGTCTTGATTTTGATCAGATCTTCAGCCCAGTCGTTAGATTTGAAACAGTGTGATATATACTTATCCTAATCATCTTAGAGAACTGGCATTTGTCCAGTCTTGATGTGCGATCTGCCTACGTATATGGCAAGTTAGATGAGGAGATCTACATGGAATTCCCAGAAGGCTTTGTGCCTCCTCATCTTAAAAACAAAGTTCTCAGATTACTCCGTGCTCTTTATGGGCTTAAACAAGCAGGATTAGCTTGGTGGAACGAGCTCAATTAATCAATGAGAGAACTAGGCTTTGAGCGACTTCAAACAGACACCGGCCTCTTCATTTATAGAGAAGCAAACCAAATCGTCATAGCTATAATTTACATAGACGATGCTCTCTTCTGTGGCCCCTCAAAAGCCTTTGTCGGAAAAGTCAAGGCTACCTTCATGAAAAGGTGGGAATGCCGCGATCTCGGGGATGCACATGAATTCCTCCGAATGAACATTCGTCGAGTTGATTGCTGGTTACATATTGACCAGCGCGAATACCTCGAGAAGGTACTTGAGTGATGCGAAATAATCAACACAAAACCCGCTCGTACACCCTTACCTTAAGGTTACCAACCTGAGAAGAATACAGCCCCTGTCAATATGGAACTTCGGATGCGATTCCAGACAGTGATCGGCTTGTTATTATATCTTATGCTTGGTACTCACCCAGACATTGCTTATGCAGCCACACAAATGGCGCGACAGTCAGCCAACCCATCTCAAGAGCACTTGGACAAGGCTCTGTATATTTGCCATTATCTTCTTGGCACTCGTGATTATTTGCTTGTGTATGATGGCTCCTCTGGATGTGGAATTACCGCTTGTACTGACTCCGATTGGGGAGCAGATCCAGAAACTCGCCATTCCCAAACAGGATTTTACTTAAAGTTGGCAAATGGTGTTTTTCTTTGGAACTCACATTTACAAAAGACCACAGCCCTCTCTTCTATGGAGGCTGAATACATGGCCTTGAGCGACTGTTCTCGCCAAGTCATATGGGTCAAACAGATGTTTGAGGAATTAGGGTTCCATCTTAAGCCCATTCCTATTTGTGGTGACAATCAGGGTTCTATTTTTATAGCTAACAACCCTGTTACTGAACGTCGCACCAAACATATACCCATACCTACCACTTTATACATGATGCTGTAACTGATCAGCAAGTAGAGATCTTCTATATCGAAGGGACTGACGATCCTACCAATATGTTCACAAAGAACCTCGGATATGTCAAATTCGAGCAATGTAGGTCCCAAATCGGTTTGGACATCAAATCCGCAGTTAGCAGGCCTAACTAGCAATACATGTCAGTACCACCTTATGCTTACGCTGTCTTCTTTCTAGATAAGATCAGTAGAACACTAAGAAAACGCTTACCAGACAACCAATCTTATCTCCATGGGTAGTAAACCTTTAGCAAGGTGAAGAGAGTACTCTTCCCTATGGGAATATGGGGGCGGATCCTGCTCCTGTGGCCCCTGATGGGCCTGTCCAGGCACATTGGGCATGTCCGGATCCCTTAATATATTGTGAGAATGGTTCCTGAATGGGTTGTTGCTGTTCGACATTGCTTTGGCCAATTTCGAATGAGTCTCGTGATATAGCTGGACTTGTTAGGTAGTCTGATATTGTGCTTCCTTGATTGGGGTCTAGAGCTTTTAGAATGTACTTCTCTAATGCCCATAGTTCTTCTCTGTTGTGTTCTATCTGTTGTATGTCCTTACAAGCAGATCTACACTCAGTACACTCAGTAGCTGAGGGTATTACTATAGTCTCCTCTAGACTAGTCCTAGGAATGGTTATATGATTCGTGTGAGTGGTTGGCTCAGCTAAGGGTGTGAGACCAAATGTGGAGTGGTAAATTTGGGTGGGGTGCTCAGTAAGCAAGTGAGCTACCCAATGATAGGTAACTTGCCGTAATCAATTCTGAATATGCAAGTTTTGTCAGCGGAAATGAGCTTGCCACTCTGATAGGGTACTAGTGCTATGTGCAGTTTCAGTCGATGTCTGACTCTGTGTCAGATTGGCTACTATCGGCGGTATTAAGCTTTGTGGGTAGTTTATTGAGTTTGCGCTCATATTCTTCTCCATCTTCTGATGTTGCTTCTTCTTCGTCTGTGGTTACCTCAGAGTCTTCTCTCCTTTTATTTAACTTTGTTAGGGAGTGCCTCTGTATGTAAGGTATTATTCTGAATGCTGCAATTGGTCTAGCCAGTTGAGCACCGTCAACTTCTGCTAATTTGTAGCTTCCTCCTTGAGTTCGTCTGATTACTTTGTATGGTCCTAAGTACCTGGGCTTAGTTTTCCTATTCAGCTCTTTCTCAACTGCTGTGTTCCTAATTAGGACTAAGTCTCCAGGGGCATAGCTTCCTTACACTAATCTGGTTTCGAATCGCTTTTTAAATTGGCGCTTAGAGTTCAATCTAGAATCTCGTAAGGTTGCTATGGCTCTTTCCAAATCTTCTTCCCGTCGCTCTATTTGCCTTATATGTAGTGCTAATAATTCCTCATGGGAAAGTTCTTGGTCAAAACCTTCAACCAAGAAGGTTGACTCCCATAAATCGAAGGGTAATACTGGATCAACTCCATGTAAAAGGTAATATGCAGAATATCCTGTTGATCGTCGTACAGTGATATTATCTGCAAATAAGGCTGCTTGCAGCTTGTCTGGCCACAAGTGTATCTTCCCTTCACAAGCCTTCACTAAAGCTTCTCTAATGGCAAAGTGGCCTTGCTCAACCACTCCATTTGCTTGTGAATTATAAGGGCTAATAAACACTTGAGGTATTCCATGTCGTGCAAGCATGTCTGATAGGGCTCCTTTGAACTCAGGTCCATTATCTGTGACTATCCTTCCCACACCTCCATATCTATACATGATATCATCTAGTACAAATTGAGCCACTGCTCGGGCAGATGCTTGTTGTAGAGCTTTGCCTTCAACATACTTAGATAAGTCATCTCTGGCTAGCACTATATAGTGATACCCTTTTGCAACAGGCATGTGCATGATATCAATATGAACCTTTGTGAATACAATAGCTGGTGGTGGGGTAACAATAGGAATATGGACTTTAGCAGTATTCCTAATCTGACACTCATGGCAAGACTTGACATGATGTCATACATCTTGGTACATTTGAGGCCAATAGAAGCAGCGTCTGAGGTTTTCCCAGGTGGCTTTCTCACTGTGGTGACCTAGTGACTCATGGGATTGGCTCAAGATCTGTTCCTGCTTACTATGATCAAATATCACTAAGAGGGGATGTCCAGATTTGGTTCGCTTAAATAGGCGTCCTGCCTTTACAAAGTACTTGGTAACCTTTCGTAGAAATTTATTAGTAACAGGTTTAGGCTCAGGACTGGTTAGATACTCATATATCTGCCTAAGGGTAGTATCTTGATTCTCTTGAGCGGACAGTACATATGCTGTCATGCTCCTAGAGATACCTTTCTCTATACCGTTGTTCTTACGCAATCTAGATCCATAAGGTGCGTAGAATAAGGCAATTTCATCAAGCCAACTATCATTGTATGACTCTATCTTGGCTTGGTCTTCAAGTGGCCTTCGGGATAGTGCATCTGGTGCCTTGAACTGTATTGCAGGTATATGGACAAGGGTAAAGTCAAACATAAGAATTCCTTGGATCCATCTGTTGATCACTGCATTTGGTTGCAGTTCAGGCTCATTCAGCATTCCCTTGATATACTTAGCATCCACCTCTACTATGAGGTTCTTAGCTCCAATTACATATAGACGGAAGTGTCGTAAGGCTCGGAATAAGCCAAATAGTTCCAGCTTAGGTTGGAAGTAGGTAGCTTCCACTAAGGAAAAGGGAAGTGATCCATATCTAGAAGGGCGGCATTTACCATGCTCATCTATTTGTGACAGAATCATTCCTACCCCCATATAGCTAGAGTCTACTGACAACACTATTGGTCGCCCACATGTATAATCTATAGGTAGGAGTGTGGGTGCTGTCGTAATCAATTCTTTTAAAGTCTCAAAGGCCTCTTGACATTCTTCTGTCCAAACAAAAGGTACATCCTTCTTCCAGGTGGAAGTTATACTTCTTGCTATCTGGAAGTAATTAGGAATCCATATGTGGACTGTTCCACATAGGCCCATAAATTGTCTGGCTTCTGTAGCACTCTGAGGAGTAGGCCATTCCTTTATGGTCTTTACTTGTTGTACATCAGGTTCTCTTCCATTGACTCCTACATTCTGGCCAAGTATTACTACTTGGGGTTGGCAGATTTGAAGCTTCTTTCCATTGAAGGTTCCTCCAGCTTCTACCAAACGATGTAAGATTCGATTCAAGTCCTCTGCATGTTCCCAGATATATTGTCGCATTCCTGGCCTTTCTGGTAGAACTGCAGGGTTCCCATCCTTATCAGGAAAGGTGGTAAATGGTCCTTGTATTGGTGCATCATCGATGAATACATTCATCACTTGCTTGGCGATTTCATCTTGGAATATAAACACCATGCATTCTTGGAATTCAGAGGGTGAATTGGTGTATCCAGTGGGTAATGAGGTTATCCGTAGTAGTCCTAGTGGGGTTTGGAAGGCTGTCATGTCACGACTAGCTTGATCCATCTTTCTTGCATCAAAGCCCCAATATAGGTCTAGGACCATAAAGCATTTTCCTCCCAAGAACTGATCTACAAATTGACCCAAGTGTGGGGGAATTGATGACTCCTTGATGCTGACTGCATTTAGTGGCTGCAGGTCATGTACTATTCTCAGTTTCTGCTTCTCTTCATTCCACGTACAGAACCATCGGGATCTGTAGGGGGATTGGCAGTATTCATAGACTCCTGCTCTTATCTTAAGTTGCAGCAGATTTATGATTCGTTGTCGCAATGCAGGGGCAAGTTGTATGCCTTTCTCCTGCCATGGCTTATGCGGTACATGAGGTATCTTGTAGGGGCTAAAGTACTCTTCCTTAAGAGTTCCCCTATCCTCATCTTCGAAAGCTATAGCTGCTTCATTCTTGATCAGCGTATAGATAAACAAATCACGTTCTTCAGGCCACAAGAATTGATAGGATTCCATATCCTTCAAAATCTTGTCTATTCGTGCCTGGGTAAACTTCCAAGTGGGCCTTTGTAGGCCAAACTGTACATTCAGGGGTTTTAATGTTATCATTGGATCATATGGTATTGTTCTGGTGACCTTAAACTCCTGGGGAATTGCGGTAGAGATTGGCTTGATCTGTTGATCAACCCTCTTATATACTCTGTAGGTTTGTACACATGAGTGTGATCTTGATCGGGTAAGTAATCCTATAGACTCTGCGTCTAGATTCTTGAGTAAATACCGATCCATACTCTGTTCTTTGTATATTACCTTGGTAGTCATCGCCTTGATTGTCTTGATCTGTTGGTTCTGCTGCTTCGTTAGGCAGGCAGATACTATCAGTGATACTGCTGCTTCATTAGGCAGGCAGTGACTAATAGCTAGTACGCCTTTCCTAGGCAGGTCATCCTAATACGGTGTGAGATCTGTCCCTTAGATGTCACACGTAAGAGTCAAGTTCCTATGGTAGTCTGTAGCTACGCCTATATATGGTCTTAGGATCACACAGGATCTGCCTAGGCCAAATAGCTATACTCTACACTTCTAGTGCTCCTGTTTTACCATAGTAGGGGATCCTTCTATTCACAGTTGTATTCACCGTACTTGTGGTGTTAGCTCTGTGCTATTGCCAGTGTAGCAACAACTATGTGTTCTCTTTCGTAGTTTAGTGAGGTTGCACTCGTTGTCTTGTATGACTAGATGGCAAGGTTATCGTATATAATCGTGTGCCATAGTCTACCTAAAGACTCGGTTTATGTCCTCGTATATTTCTCTGTGTGTGGAGCTGGTTTCCGCAGGGACCGGAAACACTTTATAGTTGGGTTATACTTATGGCCAGTCAACCGTTTGACTTCTCTACTTATTCAGGCAGGGTTTCGCTCACACTTTCCATGTTGTCATCAAGGGGATATAAGAGGGGGTATGTAGAAATACGGTAATGATACAGTAGGGGTGTCCTTCATAGCTATAGTAGGCGGGGGTGGACTCTATGTACACCATCGGATCAGGCGCTCTCACACTGAAAATTTGATGGGTTAGTCATATCGGCCACGCCTACAACAGACATACCTCATTGTATATTTGACTATTCCTTTCGAGGGAGCTGGCGGCGTAAGTCCTAGTCGACTCTGAGTACGAGTCTAGGGGGGGATGGGTTCTCTAGTAAGTCACTGGGTTATTGAGGGGATGGGGCGTACCTGGTCCTATGCACCTCAAGCAATGGTGGGGGGAGGGGAAAAGTCCACCCTGCAGTTGCTAAGGGCGAGGACAGGTTTATAAACTTTCTGGTCAGATCTTAAACTGTTCGGCATATTCCTTAAGCAAGTACAGTCTACTAGGGTGTAACTTGATAAGCGAAATTAGTATCAGCATGTCTGCTGTGTGTCTATCCTATTTTGGGACCGCTGATCTGCAGCTTTGACAAGGCCGCAAAGTTCCTTCTTGGTTTGGGAACGGCGTTTTGTCTTTCCTATTTGGGAGCAGGGTCCTAATCTTTCGGGTATGGTGTCTGACTTGTGTGATTCGTCTCGGGCTGTGTCGGCCTCTACTTTGTATACCTAGTTCCTTGGATATTGTATTTAATGTACCTTAGTGTTAGTCACAACTCGTTGCCCATAACAATGCACTTGATTGCGGGCTACACTAGTGTACAAACACTTGCGCGCATCTGGGGTGCGGCACATTGTAACTATTCGTACATACAAATATCCACCTAACATAGGTAGCGACGAACTGGAAAACTAGTCGTAGAAGTTGCGGGAGGGGACGAACAGTCAAGAAAACGAAACAGAATTGATAATACAGTCTCAGGGACGGGACTGTCAACGGACGTCATGGAACTGTCAAGAATCTGTCATGGAACTGTCAAAATGATCAAGCCCGGAGTGTGACTGCGCTCGAGTCTCAGTTCACTATCAGAAGAAAAGATAAGACATATCGAAGCGTCAAAGACACTGGTTTTTCCAAAAATTATGAAAGATAAGCATAAAAGATAAAACAAAACAATAGTTAGTAACACTAGATGGGGATCGAGGTATACTTGATCAGTCCCTGAGGGACAGACAGCGGCGCAACGATCTCTGAGGTGTTGTATTGCCAATAGAAACCTTCTTGTTTGGCACGAAGATGGTGAGCGTCGCGGTATAGTGACTGCGCTTCTGTAGTGCGGCAGCCAGTGAGGGAGTTGGGATCGTCAAGATGGAAGTTGTGTAAGAGCTGGGTGACGAGGTCTTCGTCCGGAAGAGGGATCTGTAAGATCTGATCAATAAGATCAGCTAGTTCCGTCTCACCCATGAAACGGAGTGTTCCGCTGGCCGATTGGAGGAACCCGATCTCTTCGAGAGTGAAGAAAGGGTTGGCTGATGGTGTGCGTTGCTGGAAAAACTCCCCCTGGTGTACTGCAGCGGGGGCGATGGTGGTGCCGTCGATAAATATGACTGCCGCAGTCACTTGCAGGCAGTCGTATGCCTGCGGAAGAGTTAGTACAGCAAGGATGGAATGCAAAACACTATAAGCGTCTGCACGGAACTTGCGCATGTCTTCGTGATGGCAGTGATGATTGATCTGGAGACGGAGGACGTGCAACTCGTAAGATGGAGTGCGGCCGAAGTATACTGTAGGGGGATGATGCATTAGCTGCTCGCTCCTCGGCGCTCTGTCCCAGTTGCATACTTCCTCCAGGTACCTTTTTAATGACAAGTAAAAGGTCATTGTATGAAAGATTGCCGCATCGATATATGGCAATGCAATTTTTCCTTCGGGCGGGGATGGGTGATAGTCCGGATTATACTCGAAGGGCGGCTGGAAGTAAGTTGTACCATAGTTCCCGTTCGTCTTGAACGAGTTAGTCCCATCGAAATGTCCTTCCCCGAAGGGAAGGACTCCAAACCTTTGATTCATCCACGTATGGAATTGGTTTGGATCAAATATGTCCTTCATAAGAGGGTTTGATCGACTGAAAAATAGTTGCCTGGGGCGATCCAGGGCATTACTGAGAGGCGATGGATACTGGGATATATCCGAACTCCATGTCAATGAGGTGGAGGAGGTACTCCCGGTCTCCGAACGATCGTCTTCTTCGACGATTTGCTGATCTATAATAAAGATCAGAGAGGGAGTTGGGGTGACGATGTACCCCGAACGCGGCGTCAAGTGTCTGTCCTCCTTGGACGAGGCAAGGAGAAGGAACCTCCCCAATGATGGGGAGGTAGTCAGTGGGATATTTGTTAGTCCTAAGTCCAGTACTTTCTCACCCGGTACCTTCTGCGGCCGATCGTCAGAATCTTCATCGGCGATCTTCTTTTCCTCCCAAGCTCTACTGAGCTCGCGTCGCAGGCCACTAGTTCGGAGGAGGGAAAGGAGAGAAGGGGGATCGTCATGTTGGGGAGGAGGGGTGAGGATGGGAGGAGGCAGCGCGCAGCTCTCCTGCTCGAGGAGGTATTTGAGCTGCGCTTGGTAGCTGGGGAGGAAGGGAGCGGTACAATGACCTAATCAGGTAAACATTGCATAGGGGACAGGGAATGTAATCTTTCGGGTGTTGTCGGGTAGCACCACAGTGGGTAGACTTACCTGACGCTTATTGAGTTCCGTGTCCACTTTGGGTAATTCCGTGGGAAGTATGTAGACTAATTGGTAATTGCTGTCTACATTATTCAGCATAGGTCGCAGAGTGGCATACTGCGCTGAGTTTAAAACGATGACATCAGCTAGACAATTATTGGTCGGGGCGTGCACAGGTGAGGCAAGCGTCCTGAGTCGTGCATTATCGAGTTTGGGCGGGGGCTGCCCATAGCTCATGAGGGATGGTTCAGGTTGGAATATGGTCTGATAAGCGTCTGAGGGGTGATAGGAATGTTTCGGCATCGTGCCCCAGAGATTCCCTCCCTCTGGGAACTCACGATTAAATATTCTTTGCATTATAGTCGGGCTGTGATCTTCTTGCGCCTCAAGCTCCGGGCGCACTTCCATATTTGGCTCATTTCGGATCTCCAGCTCCACTACCTTTCCTAAATAAGATCGAGTGGAGCTGCACCCTCCTATTATGAGCGGCGCACTTCTATTCTTGGCAGCCGATGGCTGTACAAGAATTTCTAAGGTCCGATTATCTTTGCCATTAACGTAGCTAAATCTTAGGTACATTCCATCTAATCTCTCATCAATGGAGACAAAGTTCTGCCACTGCCAAGGGCGGCTGAGTAATATATCGAGAGGACAATCTGTAGATACCCAAAAATTACTATGAGTAGTTAGTCCTCCTATCTGTATAGCTAGATCGGGAATTAGTCCTTTTAATTCACCGTTACCTCCGTTAGCATCACGCAGTGTTAAGCTAGTGTCAATATCCATCAGCACTTGCAGTTTCTCCCATAGTTCCCTAGTAATGATATTAACTTCACTACCAGAGTCTACTACAGCACTGTACACTTTGTTAGCTATGCGGACAGGAACTGTCAGTAATGGCCCATGGTCCTGGCTCGTTCTGACATGATGTGCGTATAAAACGGCGTTAGCCGATGTCACCTGTCAAAACCTAATTTGATTGGCCAACACTTGTGTCAATTCCTGCGAGTTACCTAATATTTCTCCCACGGTCAGTTCTACCTTAGTGCTGAGTATCTTAGTCAGCACATCACGAGGATTTGTGGCAGCGGATAACTCTGTGCGTTGCACTGCCACGTTTCTGAAATATTCCTTAGAAGGCTGTACACTCACACGGGGTTTATTTCCGTCAACTCTTTCAGGAAACTCCACGCTCCTTCCTTTTTCGTCATTCCCTCCCCACTTCCTCTCAGAGATGTCAGCCATCTCTACATTTTCATCGTCTCGCACATCGGTGCGTACTCGTCGAGCATCCTTCCACACTCCTGTTGATGGCGTCATTCCTTGATGAGGTAAGTCGGTCACTTTCGATCGATCGTTGCTAACATTGTTCTTTACTTCCTGGCCTTTGGCTGGCATGGAAGTGTTCTGGATGTTGTTCCGTCGTTCGAATGACTTTGCCCTTTCGTCCTGGCCTCTCAAGGATGCTTTCGGATCATCCTGAGTGTTTGGTAAGTCGCTCTCTTTATTCTTTCGCCATTCGTGCTGATCTCGATCTTTGACTTCAGATCAGTCATTTCTCTTGTTTCGGCGAGTTGACCATGGACGTTGTCTTCCTTCTAGACAAGATGACGAAGAACCAACCAAAAATCGGTGGTCCCCAGACAACGTGTCTTATCTCCACAGGCTAGAACACTTTGCTCAAGGGAGGTATGAGTAGTTTACCCTTGGTGGAGTTAGGAGTAATGGATATAGTCCAATTAAAAAAGGGGGAGATTTAGTGTACCAGGAGCCGTGGTTTGTTCGCCAATCCTCCACGTAAGTTTACAGATTGGTTGTCAAAGATGGTTTCAGCTAATGGTCTGGTTAGTAAAGGTGATTCTAGGTGAATTACACACCTAATGGGGTCAAGTTAATGGCAATATGTTGCCTAGTAACCTATGGAAACTTGTACTTTAGTAGTACGAGAGGTGGGCGATTTAGGAACTTGGCCTAGGTCTCGCCTAATGCTAATGATTTGTGAGTAGCAAACTCCTGGGGATGTTGCGTCCAGAAGTGATGGTTAGGTAAGCAAATGCTCGTGTCAGGTCGCTTAGTCACTCAGCCGGTTATAGCAAACTTGGTCTTCTTGTGTACTAAGGACTTAAACTAATGGCTGAAAGTGTAGACTTAGGCTAATCCCTTAGGATAGTAAGTCTAGACTAGATATTGGTAGGAGTCCTATAGGTAGGTTGTCCTAATGATGGCAGGATGCTCAGTTACTGGTTGGTAGATAACTTGACGATACACTTAGTGGACTCAGAAGGGTTATTATAACTCAATCTTATTGTCTCAACTAAGGGGTAGCAAGTTTGGCTTAGAGAGGTGAAGTGTAGCCCTTATTTGGTACTACAGGACGCTTAGTTTGCTTACTAATAGGGACCAGATGCCTTTTGTTG